>JAECUM010046778.1:0-17466 GCA_016617855.1 Megalonaias nervosa | reverse complement strand
ATATTAGCTAAATTGTCTTGTTGATATAAGTATTTTTGTATTTCTCTTTATATTGAATACCCTCGTTAATACGAAATTTAGATCTCAGAAGGTACGTCACCCTTTTTCCCTAAAACTCCCAGTGACACTATCTAAAAGACACAGCCAATTTGCTGTGAAGGCTATGCTGGATAGAGAAATGTCTATTCAAAAGGAACCATGCGTTTCTTCTACATACTCCACTTGTTCGGCTTAAAAGCTTCTTTATCGTTGTATCTCTGATTTATCGTCGAGAACATGACACGGGTCGGCTGAAATTCACCTTCAATTACCAGTGATATTGTATCAGGCTTTTCTCATCCCGACTGCCCGCAGGAAGCCTCCTCTAACTTGCACCGTGTCTCTAAGAAGCCAAACATTCATCAAGAATCGTTGCCCGAAAAGAATGGATTTAAAACGCTAAGAAAATGCAAATAAAAGATGCCGCCTTATCAGAAATCACATATATAATTATGGAAATAACAGGAAACCATTCGGCGCTACTGGCCGTTGCATTTAAAATGGTTATATTTAATGGAGATGAAAAAAAAAGGAATAATTAATCTAAGAGAATACCAGGAACGGTCCGGAACAAACACCTTTATGAGTAGATGTTCATAAATGTAGACAGCTTATTCGTTAAATGCAATAAAGGCAGATGGCTTATTCCTTAAATTCAATAAATGTGGACAGCTCATTACTTAAATGCAATAAACGTAGATGGCTTATTCCTTAAATGCAATAATGTAGACAGCTTATTCGCTAAAAGCAATAAACGTGGACAACTTATTCCTTAAATGCAATAAACATAGACAGCTTATTCCTTAAATGCAATAAATGTAGACAGCGTATTCGTTAAATGTAATAAACGTAGACAGATTATTCTATAAATGCAATAAACGAAGACAGATTATTCCTTGCATGCAATAAACGAAGACAGATTATTCGTTAAATGTAATAAACGTAGACGGCTTGTTCCTTAAATAAAATAAAGGTCGACAGTTTATTCCTTAAATTCAATACACGTAGACAGATTATGTCTTAATTGCAATAAACGTAGATAGAATATTCCTTAAATACAATACACGTACATAGATTATTCCTTAAATGCAATCAACGTATGCATCGTATTCTTCAAATACGATTCGAAAGATAAAATACAAAACGTTATTGAACACTTTAACTCTACACTTAGCCATCTGTTTCGCCACCCAAATGATCATCATCGTCACTTTTTTATCTTTCCTTTCCATACATATATGTCATGCACAAATAGTTTTCTGTTTTGATTATTTTCAATGTTCAGATTAAACTTCAAGTTTGTTTTACTTAGTTACCCGGTCATATATATATATATATATATATATATATATATATATATATATATATATATATATATATACATTTTTTATTAAAACGAAACTGGGCAAACCAAGTTTCCTTTTAATGAAAAATTTATACAACGAGTGGTATATCATTGATACAACGTACATACTGTACATATATTTTATTTATATCACATACAAATACATATATTTGGCCTTTGAACGGATTTAAGATTTACAGGCTGCTCTGTATTGACTGAGTGAACGAACTCCTCACATCCCCGAGTGTGTCCGCTACAAAAGGTACTTCTATGTCTTTTGTGGCTATTCACAATCACCTTTGCATATTGATAAGTTGATTGTATTCTTTTTTTTAGTTTCTTTTTTTCTTCACATTGATTAAATCAATATAATACACACTTATGATTTAAACACGAAAAATTGTTTTATGCTGAAAGTATAGCGCTACAAACACTTGGACAGCTACGCCATTCACATGAACGCTTCGCATTTCACGTACCGGCGCATGGAAATTAATTTGGAACAGAAACTAAGCGAAAAGACGAACCAGCTAGAGGTAATTAAAATATTTTAATATATTTACAGTTGATCTAAGTCATTATTGTGCTTTTGTAACAGCACCACCGACCATAAATTCTCTCTCTCTCTCACTCTCTCTCTCTCTCTCTCTCTCTCTCTCTCTCTCTCTCTCTCTCTCTCTCTCTCTCTCTCTCTCTCTCTCATCCTTTGGTCGATTTGACTTAACTTCATTCATAAGTCCAGAGATATCGTGGGATGACAAACGAAAATCCTCTACGTTCGCCATTTCATAGATTTTAACCCGTATCCTGCTACGATGGTCAAGAGAGAGAGAGAGAGAGAGAGAGAGAGAGAGAGAGAGAGAGAGAGAGAGAGAGAGAGAAAGAGAGAGAGAGAAAGAAAGAAAGAAAGAAAGAGAGGAGGGAGCGGCCTTTGGACATTTTCATATTTAAATAATAATAATAATCGATTTTTAGAACATTATAGTATGTTTAAGAAACAACAAAACTTAACTAATTTCAGTTCGGATGATAATTATTTGCGTGAGGCTGCGCCGTACGGATATTATTTTCTAATCGATGCACATAAGTCTTCATACTCCCGCCTTTCCCAAGGCGAATAATTTAAAGGCTTTGCAGCGGTGAGTGATACAGTAGTTGGTTTAACTGTTAAATGAATAGATGGAATGGTTGTTAGGTAGATAAACGTTTTTTGGTAGCATGAATAGCAGAAAAATATTGTTTATACGGACACTGTACTGGGCGATGTAAAGCTTATCAAATTAAACTGAAAAAGATCGTGATGTTTCTTGTAGCTTTTATAATATGCATCATATAGTCAACTAAAAAACACGTATACAGAGTAACAGGATACATATTATGGTCTGGATTCACTGTAGTATCTTTGGAGAATTTCCGCTGTATACTATTTTCGAAGCATACGACAACACTATCGTCATTAGAAATTCCCATAATTTCTTGCTCACCTAAATCGCCCTAATAAAACGTAGTATTGAAAAATGTGGTGTTAGATCTCTCACGAAACAAACTTACTGACGGTTATTTGTTACCACCCCAGCTTTAAAATGTGCGAGAGAAAGAAGTGAAATTAACAATTTTAGTAAAATCAACAAGCAATTTGATTATCTACATTACAAGATGAAAATTCAAGGGACACATACCGTAATATGAATAAAATACCAAATACTTCCAAACGTCCCATCACATGTCCAAAATATATGATGTTCAGAATGAATTCTAAATGTCTTGAATGTCCTGGAATATCACAATGAGGTAATCCAGAATGTTTTTAATGAGTTCACAAAAAGTCCAAAGTAATGAATTAATCCAAAAGCCGACGATCACTTCAATAATCCCAATGAATATTTGAAATAAATAATGCATCTTGGTTTATATATGAAGTCAAAACTACAACAGCATACTCGGATCATGGATCACAGACTGAGATAGAATAGGAATGAATTACTTGTTTATCAAATCCATGTTGATACACATTTTCACTTTGTTATGTATATTTAATTTGTATTGCGATTTACCTTTATCCATAATAGAGGGTAGGAATTGAGCCTATGTGACCAATGTCTTCTTTGTGTACGCAACCTTTTGCATAGCAAGTTTTTGTCCATGATTCTAGATTATATTTTAAAACCATTATTGCTTGAAGATATACATGTTTACAGATGCCGCGTTCGAGGTCTACTTTTCTTTAGAAATTAAGAATGTTCTAGAAAAGCAAGTTGTTTATGAACTTGATGTGAAAATGATCGTCTTATCTGGTTAAGTTATTGTGTCTTAGCTTTTTATATAAATTATGTTTACTTCAGAATTACAAATTTTATAATATCAGTCGTAGTTTAATCAATTTAAGTTATGTTTCAAATTTTAAATTTTTGAAATGTTTTAAATTCATGTGAGCGCTCCGGTGGCAGAAATGGTTAGAGCGTCAGCCTCTGATTCAGGAGTTCGCGGGTTTCAACCACGGTCGATGTAATGGTGCAAATTTCTGTCGATCTATGAAGAGCACATTAATTTGGGCAGGTGAAGGATTAATTAGATCACACATATTCAGGTGGACACCGAACAGGCTACGCATTAAGGATCACGAAACAACTAAACAAAGAAGCAGTAACAAATAGAACGTAACCAAACGATGTAGTATGTCTGTCTGTCTACTGCGCGCCTGCTGATAGCTACCCTTCACTAAAAGCTACCGAAACGGACTCGAATAAACAGGCTACAACGAAGAATGATGAAGCGGCCATAGGAATTCCATAGAGGGACTGATAAAGGCGGCCTCTTTTAGGGAGAGACATAAGACCAAAGCAGCTACCTTTGAACAGATATGGAACAGCCGTCATATACCGAAGTGGCCTACACACTGATAAGCCTGCACACCTAAAGTGAAGTTGGAAGGAAGATGGAAAAGAAACCCGACTTCCAATATTGCCTGAATGTATGAGGTTTTCTCTTTGTCTTTTTGAAAACCTCTTTTGATTATAACTCTATTTATGTACTAATTTGATCCTTTCGATGCCACCGTCAAAATTTGCTCTTGATTAAAACGCTTGATACTAAAATTATTAGTCATTATGACTTAGCTGATTGGTATAAATTAGAATACATATGGACACTTGGTACACAAAATTCCAACTTTGAATTACATTAACAAATTTTTGAAACTATTTTTATTTGGTTAATTGTATAAGTGGCTTACACATCATTGGTAATAGGAGCTGTCCTTTAATATAACTGGACTAGATTTGACAAAGTACGGTCAGTGGTTTTAGGGCATAGATGACACCGATAGCTGCCGAGCATGCGCAGTTCTGGGTCTTTCTCCTCCTTTGTCTTTGCCAGCCAACAACTAAATAGTGCGACCATCACACATTAAAGCGGGGTTGTACTGGCACCATTCCTACAACCCCGACCAATTAAAAATCTCAACACTCGAGAATTAACCAGTCGCGCAAGCTCTTGTTAGCATATGCGACTTGAATCCGTTTAAGTAAGATTAATTAGATTTATGGGGGCCGGCGCGTGTTAAATCGCCATACTGCAACAAATTTTAATGGCTGTGTCATGTGAGAGAAGTGATTCTTAATTAAGCGTTCGTTTATTTAACCGTCAGACAGACTGGAAGGAGAGGGTTAACTTCAATCTTGTATCGGAATTGTCAGATTTGAAATTGTCCAGGATTAGTTATTTGGGAATCTCGAGATCACGAAGACTACAATTTTGGCGCCTAGTTATTAAAGGCGGGAGATATATTTAACCCGGATTGGTTACGCCAAATAAGGGGTGTGGTTACAACACGAAAATTCTTAGGTTTTAATACGTCCCACCACAAAATTTAATCCGTCTACGCTTTTCTGCAAGAAAAAACAAAGGTAGGAGACTCCGAGGTTGACTTTGTAAGAAATTCTCTCGTAACATATTTATCCAAGGGGCCGGATGTCTGGAAAGTCGACGACACGATTTTGGCGCTAGAAGCAAAGCTTGAAAGCACAAGGTATCTGCGCCAGTTTCATGTAATTCGTTGATATCAATATAACGATTTGTTTGATTTATTTGCTTATATTTGCATGAATTTATTTGTTTAAATTCGTAGATCAATTTTCTCGGTATGAGTACAACTGTGTGAGTTCATCTACCTGAATCCGTTCAATGATATTCTTTATATAAGTTCGACGAATTGTTTGATTGTTATAGGAAAATATGTATCTAAGAATTTCATGCCTTACCTTAGTTGATATGAGTTACGAGAATCCGTGTGAATTCACCGACCTTAGATGATTTCACATATGATAAAGACTTGAGTGCGTATTGACTGAAATTAACGTTGTTAAACCATGAAGTGAGATTTCATATATGCTAAAGACTTGAATGTGTGTATTCGCTAGAAATAACGTAGTTAAGCCATGTAATGAATTTCATTCATTCATTTGCGTAATTGAGACGAGACCGGAACTGATATCTCGGGGGATGTTAATGTGAGTCAGGTTGAAATAGCCGTTAGGAAGTACATTAATCTTATGAAACTAGGTTTGTTTATGGTCTGCCATGTTTAGCTTGACCAGATAGCCTTTGGTATCTGTTTGAATTCCGATAGAACGATATCTGACATAACGAGAGGGGGAGTAATGATCTATTCCCAGTAGGATATCTGACAGAAGATTTAGGTTGCTTCTTTGTTTATTTTTGGAAGGTGAAATATCTCCACGGGACGTATCCACGTACCGACCTATCGAAGTATCTACGTATCTACTGTTACGTATAGAGTCGTTTAAAAGTAACAGAAGAAAAGAGTGAAACCAACAAGCTTTGTAAGTTTTAACAAAAATAATTTACTTCCCTAGAAAACTCGGTGAAAAGGTGAAAATAGAAAATAGGACTTACAGTTTGTGAAGACAATCCAAACATTTATCCTAGTACTGAAAAAATACAAGTCCTATCACTAAATAGTTTTAACTGAATCCAGGTTCGAATCTTGATGACGTTCCAAGATGGAGGATAATGAATTCAGATGAAGTCGTTATACGAATGTCAAGAGTTCCACGTTGAACCACAACTTGTAATGTTTCAATTTAGAATAAATTTCCATCGAATGTCTTTGTCACTTATATAATTCTCCAGGGAATAAATTATTATATTCTAAAAAATAGATGAACTTCTGAACAAGCTGTCATCTGTGATAAAACATCTCGAGCTCCAAAGATGTAAAAAAAACCAGCTCTTCACGGCACCTAATAGAAATATATCCTTCTTCTTGAGGATATATTGTACGACTCAATATTTCACGGGAATCTGAGTATTTTTAAACTGAACTAAGACGTCATTTCAAGCGCGCAGTATGGAACGCGTGACTATTGCATCATCAAATAACGCAGTAAACAATGCAATTACACGTGGGCCAAAAAAATTGACCTTGGCAATAACCAATCGTTTTCGCGTAGTGTTTACTCAATCGGCAAACCACGGCAGGCAAAAATCGTGCTTATGCGAGTCATAATACGTTTTATATAAACATAATATCTCTTTCAAAAATATCAGATCCCGTGAAAATAACCATTACAATAAAATGTAATGACACAACAATAAAATAAAAAAAGAATTTAAAATTAACACACAAGTAATTAAATTACATATTCGTAACACTACGTACTAACGTATCCATCTACCCACACAAAGTTCTAGGGCCGAAAGAGGCGAGACAATAGAGAGTTTGGAGACAAGAAAAGAAAAGCGAAAAGGACCAAGAAGGACAGCCACAGTGGAGTTGGAATGAACCGGAAATAATCAGGTTATAAAGTTGTACAAGGCAATGACTTCGATTGTTCACTCGATTCTATAATGAACTAATTCTATCATTTAAAACAGATCAGCTATTTATCTAAGTATATTTGTGTTTGAAATTCGGTGAATGATTTATTTCAAAAGAAGTGTATCTTCCTAATGTAATGCATTATCACTGTTGTTTATGTAATTGATTAAATTGTTATTTTTTCCATGTACGGGGGCTCGTGTCATTCTGTTCAATATATCTGCTCAAGTCTCTATCCATTCCATCTATAAGTTTCAACTTTATATTAATATTTACTCGATCCGGGCAATAACACCGAAGGCGATAACCCTCTAAACAACGATAACCCAATAAAGCGGACACCTTGTAAGAAGGTACAATCCGTCAATCTACAGCCCACCTCCAACAAAGTGGGGGGCTTCATGGCAGTTGACTTATTCCAAAGTCTTATAAAAATGGTACTAGCAGCTACCTCGTTTGGCATTCAGCATTAACAGGTTAGTGTGAGGACTGGTCGGGTTGGTGTCAGGACAATGCGACTGGGTGGGATATGATGTTACATGTCTGTAGCATGATGTCCCAGTGCTGGATGTCTCTATAAGGTGCCACACTGCAGACATCGTAGAGATATTACTCAAACTGTCAAAGCTACATTAAAAATCTAAAAAAGACACACATTTAAATTATTCACTGGAATTACAAAGTGCTGAATATGTTCCGATTAAACCACTATTTCGGATTATTATGATTTCCTTCAAGGATATTATGGATTACATCATATTGATGCATCAAAACTGTTAGCACATCGCCACATTCTAGGCAACTGGTACATCGGCACTTTCAAGATTGGAATTCATTCGGAACGCCAGTAGAATTCATTCTAAATACTGTATGTTTTAGACTTGTGATCGAATGTTTAGATTATTTCGGATTAAATTCACAATACTGTACGTTTGTTTTCAATTTTTACTTTGAATTCTTTGGAATGAATTATTTGTTGAATTTTACAAAACGTGTTGGTTTCCGGAAATTTCTGTTGCTTAGTTTAAGACCATAGAGTCGTAATAACATGACCTACGTCGTAATAGAATGTGAAGATTTCCAACGGTAAAACCTAGTCTAACTGTAAACAAGACTGGCATTGAAAATTTGCTATGTAAACATTCTGTTTTACAACTTGCAATCATGGACAAAAGGTAGCAATGTAAACATTCCGTTTACATGTTACATTAACTGGCAAAATAAATTAGATATACATAACAGACTATATACTACTATCTAAAGATCGAGCTTGGTATATATATATGTGTTTTCCACATTGTGAAATATGTGTGTGTGTGCGCGCGCGTCTTTGTGTGTGTGTGTGTGTGTGTGTGTGTGTGTGTGTGTGTGTTGACAAACCTCTGAATAGATCTTCGACAAAGATGTCAAGATATAAAATTACGATGTGTTTTAAGGTCATGGTCAAGATCAATCACTACTGTATCAAGATAAGTAAATTAAACCAAATACAAAATGTATGTATTTACCCACGTCAAAATACATAATTTATTCCTTCCTCGTGCTGTGTTGCTTGAACCAGCAAAGACTCAAAACTTGGGACGAGGGGGGTTTGCTACTTATCTCATTTTCTAATTTTGCTTTTTTGCTTCTTCCCATCATCACTATCAGTACCAATATTATCAACATCATCAATACTGTTGTTGCTACTGATGTAAGTTATCTAATCTCCTCTTAACTGTTATTATTTGGGATCTGCAAAAAGAATCACTTCATCCAAAACACAAATAATTTGTATACCAGTCTTAAAACTCACATGATTGTTGATGTTGTGAAATTGTACACAGATATGTATGTATGTATGTATGTATGTATTTATGTGTGTATGTATGTATGTATGTATGCATGTATACTAAATTAATGGAAGAGTCAGATTTCAATCTTGAGACCTAGTCCATTGTTTTCTTCTTGCTTTCTCCAATAGTACGACAATCATTAGCTAGATGAATATGGCGTTTATTCAGTTATTTTGGTCTCAGATTGACATTGACATTTTTAAGTGCCATTTTCCATTTCTTGATGGTTTCCCTGCTAGCATCAATAAGCCATGGTTTGTTGACACGTTTGCAAAATGCCGCTGTCTTTTAATCTTGCTCCTCCTCCATCCCCTTCTCATGCAGCAGCAACATAAAATGGTGTATATTAGTGTCGGATCCGCTACGTTTTCGAAACGATCAGCTGTCAAATTTGATTTGCAGAGGGACTGAAACGTTTCACAATCCGCCTTGTTCAATTTCCATATATGACCTAATCCATCAGGTTTAAGAGTATGAGTTCTTGAGCATATTGGCGAAGGGACACTGACTTATCAAGAGAAGTCAAATTATATAGATGGATCACAGACGTTCAGATCTAACGACGAGTAGGATCCGGTGGCAGGATTCGAGTTGGTATACGAATTATCATTAATAAGGCAACAATTACGTTTTACAATAGTCTTCTATTTACTTTCCTGAGGACTCTTCAATCCTACACGTATATCGACGTGACTTTAACTTTTATATGGGTGTTGTTTTGCTTCGTTTCTTCTTTTTTTGTGTTTCGGTGGGGTGGGGTAGGATGTCCATTGAACTTCGCGATAAAAAGAAAGAAGACATCCCTCTCCGCATCCAGCCGATGAAGTCACTGATTTGCTTTAAAGCTGGTGGAAATTTTCATTCCAAAAAGATGTATGTAGTTACAAATGTTTTAAACTAGTGGGCAGTACCGCCCCCTGTGGGGGGGGCAGTGGGATTACAGAGGGGGAGGGGGGCTAACGCTGAATAATGCTCCTTACGGGCTACGGTAGGGGGCACTGAGGATAACCAAGGGGTGGTGGCCCAAAAAAGTCTGGGAGCCACTATTTGAAACGAGTTATACGCTGATAGATAGGAAGTAAATTTTATGCAGTGCTCAGCTGTTTCGTGCCACAATTAACAATGCAATCTGTATTGAAGGAGTACAGAAACATTTCGTCCGTTTAACCGATAGTTTAGGATGACTGAGATGAGAAACGCAGCTTTGATGTGCATAAAAAGTCACAGACCAGCTGTCTTATTCAGCCGTTATTTCTCAGCTCCTTGCAAAAAATATTCAATGTTATAGTAATCAGCGGAGAAGTCCAATGGTCCCATTTACATATTCCACCAAAAATCTCATATGTACTTTTATCCTTACTTGGGCACAAACTAAATAAGACATTGAAACAGAATGGGTCTCGATTAATCAATTTGGTACCGTAAATGTTGTACTGCAAATTTGTTCAGTTTGCTGTCGTAAATTAATCTTGAAATTCAATCTCTTTAAATTGTCATTGCACGAAATTCAATGCTTTTATTATAAGTTACTGGATCTTTACTTACTGCACGAAAAAACATACCAACGTTGTTCATAACACAAAACGTATACCAATCTCCTCTCGACATAAATTGACCTGTTTTTTCAAATGTGCAGTCTGTAAGCTGAAATATTGTAACAACTTTAAGTTGATGCGATTTCGGAAAGTTATTGTCAGATCTGCATTTATAACTATAGTATAGATTCAAACAGGCTCCTCGAGCGACACAGGCATTATTGAGAGAGAGAGAGAGAGAGAGAGAGAGAGAGAGAGAGAGAGAGAGAGATAACTTGTGTGAAAAATATATTTAATTGCCAATTAATTGAGAGAATTGTAACGAACAGATATATCTTCTATCGCAAAATCTTGCTAACAATACAGTCTAAATTGTACCTGTCTGATTCTGTGTTTAAAATACGTTTGTCCAAGAAAGACCGAAATACAGGTTGTTTGGATTGTTTTCCGTCAAATGTTATTACTAAAAGGAGTTTGACCGCTAGCGTACCTTGACCCCTGTCCATACAAAGGTGAGTTTGAGTTGTCGGTCATATTTTATAATACTGGAGAGATGGGACAGACTAGCTAGATGCAGCCTTAATCAATTGCAAGACTTCTGTTCCAAACTTAATAGCATTCTCTCCAAATGACTGTAACACCAAAATAGCTAAGCTGTTTTCTGACTGTATGTGGGAATTACAAACATTCGATGAGTTTTGCGTACTTACTGGCATAGATAACAAAATGAACTTCTGTAAGTCGCACACAAAATATACAAAAAACACTTTGTCTCTATAATGTCACTATAATGTCTGCATAGATATAGGCGAAAGAGAAATATATTTTATATAAGAGAGCTATTTTTATGTTTTTTCTAAACAATCAGAAATTGCACAATAATATAATAACTTGAACAAAAGCATTCATTGCAATATAAACTCTAAGCCACCACATTACCTTAAGAAATGAAAACGGAAATACTTTTACAACTAATATACAACAGCAAACTAGAATATGCACCATACAACATGTATACAATGAAAACATTCTATATCGTAATCAAAAAGATATACAATGGGAGCAGCAGGGACTACTTAATGGCAAATCCGCTTCCACGTTGGGTATTCTCCACTGAAGTACCTATCAGAAATAGCATGAAAAAAGAGGTCTAATAAAAGGGGAAAATTTCTGACTACATTGGATTCCATTGCTAGGGTGTCATTTTGCTAACATGTGCTCTTTCGCCAATATATCTTGTAACAGTTTGTAAAACATGCTGCCGAATGCCATGTTAAGAGAATAAGATCCTCCCACGGATCTATTCCAATGACGAATGCCATGTTACTAGAATAAGATCCTCCCACACGGATCTATTTCAATGACGAATGCTGTATTACTGGAATAAGATCCTCACATACGGATCTCTTTCATTGCCCAATTTTTCTTATGACTTGGATTTCTTAAGTTTGTGTGAACAAACGAAAGAACTTGCGGATTATGAGAGTTACATACAGACTGATAATATCTAAATGTATTCGAAGGTAAGACGATTGCATTTTCTTTTCAAGTTTTCTTTGACATTGTTTGATAGTTCTTGGTTGATATAATCAGTGATTAATTGGAGTGACATTAGCCACAATAATATGTCAGAATAGCCACAATCACGTGTTTGGCGTGCTTCTGTGAAAAGACTCTTTCCACCCAGAAAACATGCAAAACATTTTTAAGATGATGTAATTAGCGACAATACTACAACTATTCAAAATTCCAATTATAATGTTATTTAAAATTGTTTATCTTGCCTTTACAACATGCATTTGGATTGGTTAAAATCGTGTCTTGTGACACAGAAAACTTGACGATATTGGTTCATAACGCCATAAATGAATTATTTAGCATTCAGGCGCTTTTGCAATATTTGTAAACAGTTATTCAAAATATAGTTATGTTGTATATTTATTGAGATTCGTTATTACTGGTATAAAGGTTTGTAATGATAAAAAAATTGAACTTTATATTTTTCATGTGGCTTGCAAATTGAATACACACCGCTATTCATGCAATGTATAATCGATTTTCAAACTTTACGACTACATGGATTTTGTAAATATTACTTGAAATATTATCTTAACT
The DNA here is from genome assembly GCA_016617855.1 of Megalonaias nervosa. Taxonomy (NCBI): domain Eukaryota; kingdom Metazoa; phylum Mollusca; class Bivalvia; order Unionida; family Unionidae; genus Megalonaias; species Megalonaias nervosa. The sequence goes on along the minus strand of JAECUM010046778.1, from coordinate 4,758 downwards.
ATCCTCCTGTATTCATTGGATAAACTTCACAGGTCTCTAACTCACGGTTTTACAAGTCAAAACCTTGTAGAATGCGTTTAATATCCTTGAATGAACTGAGAATCTTATTATTTTATACAAACATTCAGTATTCTGTATAATGGTGACATATGTCTTTGCTTATTTACAGCAGACGCTTTTGCCAGCGCCATCATCATTCGTACTTTTGTGATTATAAAAGTCTCGCTAAAGTATCATCTGGCGAAAATTTCAAAGCTGCAATTGATGGTATTGGTTTGTTATGAAAGCGACAATCACAGGAGCTTACACACTGCAATCCATAATATCGCTAAAACAATAGGATTATGGTGTGGGAGAGATAATTATAATTTCTCTCTGTGGCATATTGTAAAACACGTCAAAATATCAGGCAAAAAATAAACTTACATTTACTAATTTCGCTATCAAATATTTTCTGTCTAACTTGAATAGTTTTCATGCAGTGGAGACAGATCTGTAACAAAACTTCAACATGAACATTCATTATTGAGTCTTATGTCCGCTGAAAATCTTCACACTTTGATGGGAAGTACATAATATTGCCAGTTCTAAACTCGAAATTAGTATGAAACTCATTTTGAGTTTGAGGCTGACATTCTAGTCCTTGTGTACTACGGAATACAAAATACGTGTCGTTCAAACAGGAGGATTATGTACACGTGAACAGAGTATTATAAGTAATTACATGCAAAAGACATTTCGATAACACACAAGCATGACAATACACGATACAGCAAGTCAGAAATATATGGCCAAGCTCTTTTGAGATATCTTCAGATCTCTTTTTTAAGTCGAACCACTCAAACAAGATTCAGCTGCACAATCGAAAACCTAAACATAATATCTATTTTTCATACTGTTTTGTTGTAGTGAAAGCAAACATCAAAGAATATAATACAAATATATAGACGATATGTTTTTTTCGTATATTTTATATTAGGTTCAATGTATACATCGTTGTTTTAGTTTTTCAGTTTATCAGTATTGGGTTCACAGTGTACAGTTTCTGCATTTTATAGGATATATCAGAATTAGATTTAAGAAAACAGAGTTCATACAACTTTCCTCCATAACGTTTGCTTGACATAAACGAACTCTCAAAGATCCAGTGCACCTGGTAATATATATATATATATATATATATATATATATATATATATATATATATATATATATATATATATGTGTGTGTGTGTGTGTGTGTGTGTGTGTAGGTATACAACACGGCTTTACTTCTGTAGAGATTCATTTGACATGAATAAATCATCAACAATAACAAGCGTGGGAACCTGCTTGCATAGAAAGCTGTTGTTACACTGAAAATGGGGTTATAATGAACCCCTTTGGTGATCCATGTTTTTACGGCTCTCTTCATGAAACTGTTATGCATAACGTTCGAGAAGTCTCGCTGGTAGACAGTCAATGCGCATGTGCGATTGTTGCAATGATTATATCTAACCTGCGTTTATTTCTTCGAGATGTTGACTTACTTTTTGCACGGTTTATACTCTAATGTGGATATGCAATGTTGTAGTATTAATTTCTGTCGTCTCTAAAGTCTAAGAGCTAGGACAGTATGGTTCAAAGACCCGAGTGAAGCTAGCAGCTGTAATTGTTTATGTTGAAAGACATGGTGTTTTCAGTTTGATGATGTTAAGGTTGCTTGTGAATGGAAAGCAATATGGAAATACTTAAAATTTTAAAACAATTGATAACAAAAACTTTGGATTATTTTTTGGAAAGGCAGAAAAAAATTAATCTTATCTGATTAGAAAACATTCACGTGGACAGTTATCAAGAAACACATCAATATGGAATGGGGCTTTTATTACTCTTTACACTGATAGGTTGTAGTAGTAGATATTGTAACTTATGCAGCAAGTCATCTTATCAGATCTACGTTAAACACCATAGACTTCACACTCCTTTTTTCATCGCTATTTTCGCTGGCGAGACTTATAAAGATAGCTAGATATATGTATGAAAGATATTCTTAACTGGTGATCGCTTTCTGATGCGATTTAGCAAACAGTCCAAATTACAGACAAGCAGTATACTGTAGGTCTACATAAGAGATGATGCTGGAGAGTACTGATTATCCTATCTCCGATGTCTGTACATCACGTGACTCAGTGCCTCATTAAAAGTTTGTTTCCACTCTCTGCTATCAGAAAGCGAAAACAGACGCACGCAAGCACGCAGTGAGTTTGTGCCACTTGATTGTGTACATGCACGCCATCAATGCGCGTCGAGAAATGAATGTGTACCAAAACTGTGAACAAAATCGTCTACACTCCCTGCTGTCAGCAGGCCGCAATATTTTACTGCCAGCTTCAGGCAACATCAATGCACACAACGAGTTTACGTATGCCGTTAATATATTTCAAAAACTGAACGTGCACCAGATTGTGAAAGAATTTCTTCACTGCCGTGTTTGTGCTAAACAATTATTTTAGGGTGAGTAATACTTGAAGTTCACTTGCAAGCTTTTTTTTTGTGTTTTTTTTTTTTCAAGAGTTCGTAAGATGATAATACATTTTTAAAATGTATTTTTAATTGACATTTCCATTGTAGAATAATTCTGGAACGTACAATGTTGTCTACGTGTAATCCGAGTTTGAGCAATGCTCAGTTCAATATTTTGGATTGGATGAATTAGTATACAACACAATATGCGTTTACACGAAAGAATTTTTGCGAGGTTTAAGGCTTCTATCCTCTTCGGGCAAGAAACGCAGAAATACCGCACTAAAATTATACAATTTTAGTTAATAACAGTCGTCGAGTGTTTTACATCTTTATGCCATGATTGTCCGGATGTATTCTTCTATATTTCTCTTCCATGGCGGCCAGTAAGGTATTCCTCTTAACGAATCCTACCTATTAATCCCACAACAGTCAAAGATTACAAAAAGACAGAATTGCAATTGTAATATGTATGTATGTATATATATATATATATATATATATATATATATATATATATATATATATATATATATATATATATATATATATATATATACCACATACATTAAAAATAACATGGCATTTAAAGTGTTGGTATAAAGCAATTTGATATACCAATAATATTGGTATATCAAATTGTGATCGACCCATGGCGCAATAATACGCATATATAAATATTCTCGCGAGCGTCTGCAGTTGATTCTAGATCAGTGATCAGTTTCTACACATTAGTCACTAGTGACGTATGAAAATAACCATGAACAGTATTAATAATTCCCCTTTTTTAAATGAATTTAATATGGTACACATTTTCATCACAATCCTTTCTGCTTTCTGTTCTCCCCTCCTCTCTCATGCATAACGGACAAACTGCGCAGAAATGTGGAGTGAGAGAGAAAAGGAATTTGGGCTGGATTAAAACCTTGAAATAGAAATTATACCAAGTAACCTTCAACAATATGGTTCGTCGTAACGATACGTGTGCACTTTCCTAGGGATTTATCTACAGCGTTTATCAATGATATAATGTTTGCAAACCAGGTCGCCATTATACAGTAATTCCTCTGTTACGTGGCGCACATACTGTGATGTATTTAATGTTATGTTTTGTTGTTGTTTCTTAAACATACTATAATGTTCTAAAAATCGATTATTATTAATTAAATATGAAAATGTCAAAAGACCTCTCTCTCTCTCTCTCTCTCTCTCTCTCTCTCTCTCTCTCTCTCTGGACCATCGTAGCAAGATACGGGCTAAAATCTATGAAATGAAGAACATAGAGGATGCTCGTTTGTGTCATCCCACGATATCTCTGGACTTATGAATGATGGTAAAAGTTAAGTCCAACCGACCAAAGGATGAGAGAGAGAGAGCGAGAGAGAGAGAGAGAGAGACAGACAGACAGACAGAGACAGAGACAGAGACAGAGACGGGGGGGAGAGAGTTAAAGTCAAACCGACCAGAGAGAGAGACAGAGAGATAGAGAGTTTTAAGGTCAAACCGACCAGAAAGAGAGAGACAGAGAGACAGAGATTATGGTCGGTTGTACTGTTGCTGAAGCAGAATAATGACTTAGATCAGCTGTAAATATATTAAAATATTTTAATTACCTCTTGTTGGTTCGTCATTTCGCTTAGTTTCTATTCCACATTAATATCCATGAGCCTGAAGGTGAATGGCATTGCGTTCATGTGAATGGCGTAGCTAACCAAGTGTTGATAGTGCTCTACTTTTATTATTAAAACCATTTTTCATGTTTAAATCGTAAGTGTGTATTATATTGATTTAATCAATGTGAAGACAAATAGAAACCAAAAAAGAAAAAAAAAAGAAAACAATCAACTTATCAATGTGCAAAGGTGATTGTGAATAGCCACAAAAGGCATAGAACTATATTTTGTAGCGCACACACTCGGAGATGTGAGGAGTTCATTCACTAGGTCAATACACAGCTGCCTGTAGTAAATCTGAACCCAGTTCAAAGGGCAAATATATGTATTTGTATGTGATATAAATAAAATATATGTACAGTATGTACGCTGTATCAATGATATACCAGTCGTTGTATAAGTTTTTCATTAAAAGGAAACTCAGCAAGCTTCGTTTCCTTTTAATGAAAAATGTATACATCTCGTGGTATATTATTGATACAACGTACATACTATACATATATTCTATATTTATACCACATACATTAAAAATAACATGGCATTTAAAATGTTGGTATAAAGCAATTTGATATACCAGTAC
>JAECUM010046777.1:0-13520 GCA_016617855.1 Megalonaias nervosa | reverse complement strand
ACTGACAGTTTACCAAAGAGAATTAATGGAATTGGAAACAAGACTTAATTAGTATTCAATTTAACATATATATAAATAATAGTTTAATGAATGAATGAATAATAATAATAATAATAATAATAATAATAATAATAATAATTTTTGTTGCGATATGATTTTGAATATGTGCTCCAAAAAATACTCTGTATTAGCTTTGTTTTGATTAAAGTCTTTCAAGTTCGAGTTGCTTTGCTTTAGTTAGTTTCTCCATTCTGTGTGTATATGTACAGGGCTGGGGAGGAGGGGGCTGATTGTATTCCTAGTGATATGTTCACTGTCCAGCTTTAATATAACTTTAAACATAGAACTGTTATATTACTATATGTGCTGGTATACAAGTTTTATCAAATGGTATCATTCAGTGTAGTAAAAATTGCAATATCTACATACCCTTGGCTACATGTCACACATCATAATAGTGTGTGGCTCTCATATTCTCTCTGATCCATTTCTGTATCTGAACAAGCCTGTCTGTAATAATAGTGTCCACCTCCACACTGTGGTTCCGCAGTTTTTTTTATGGCTCTAGAAAGTTCCTCTTTCTCCATGTCATAACTACTCGTCTCTTTATTGTTCTGAAGAAAAGAGAAAAAAAGAATGTGTTCAGCAAAATTAACAATACTTCTATTTCTTGAAATGTGACATTATCTGTGCATAGCTTAAATGTGTTTACCAACATTTTAAAAATGGACTTATGCATAAGTAACATTGAAAAAGTAAGCTCATTTTCTTGCATGAGTGTCATGTATGAATTCTGACAAGTACATGAAAGTTTGCAATGCCTTTGCTCCTTCTCTTTACTTGCTGGACATTTACTTCACAACCTGTGTAGTAGGTGAAATTTTAGACATATATTCTGATCATCGTGGTTTTCACACAGATGAGGATTTCTCATGAATATATGTATCAATTAAAAGTGTATCATTGCTAAATAATAACAAGTACACAAGTGCTTGGTCTACTGAGTCAAACGCTTATATAATCATGCTGAGCTTAGTTAATACAATGTTATATGTTTCGTTTGCTTGTTTGTTTTTTCTTAAGTATCCTATCAGTCTGACATTGAACAGCAATACCGCATGATGGTGTATCTAGTCCCTGTAATAAGAGTATGAAAAATGTGTTTCATGCCTTTGCAGTAGATATGGAAGTCACACATGAAGTCTTTTGCATGTCTGAATAATAATTGACAAATGCACCAAAACTTTTTGCTTACTTTTACAACTAAGGTTTGATCATAAAGTTTGACATATTACCAATACATTGTAGTTTTTCCGCAATAAAAAATTACATAACTTAATTATTGACTCGTATGCTGATACAATTTGTGAGGCCTTAGGAATCCATATAAACTATGAAGCTATACAAACCACGTAAACAGGAAATGAATGTAAAGTTCACTGTGATATCAAAATGCACCACAGGACATGTCACACCATCTACTGTCTTTGGTTCTCTCAAGTGCATTATCTTCCGGGTGCTGGTTCTCAAAATTCTCATTTAGTACCTAAAAACAAGATATATATAATTGGAGCAGCATTGAAAGGTAAAATCTTTACACCGACAGCATTAAAGTATTTTTAAAAAATTCCTTGTAACTATGGTTCTGTACATATTGTGAATAATAATACTATACTCTCCACATTGAATGGACATTAGTATTCACACTCACAAGCAATGGGTTGTGGGTTTGACTCTGACCTAGACTGTCATCCATTGACATAGTTGTGTATATTCTGGCAAACAAGGTAATTTACTCCCAGTGCCTCAACACAAAGGGGTAATTAGCCTTTACAATTAAACCCAATCAATACATCAAGTATTCACAACATTTTGGCTTTAGCAGAAAACTTGTTTTGTCATTATTGTTATTGTTGAACAGGGATGAAATAAGCATGAGCATGCAAATGAATTTTTTCAAAGGGGGGGGGAATAATAATGGGGGAGTGGGCAAAACTAAAATCCAAGGGTCACACACACACACACACACAAACGCTCATCATGATAAAGTAGGATTCATTTGGGGGGGGTAGGAGGGGCTATTATGGTTTGCAAACACCCGCCCACTAAAATTGACCTCTCCCATTGATCGTTCTTTTGCTAGGTATATTTGTGGCGAGGGGTTGGGGCTGACAACCAACAATATAGCAAAATAAAGATGTATAAATATTTTACCCTCGCTACTGTACAAGATTCTTTCGGTCTACATGTTAGCTCTGCCATAACCCTTGGTTTTTGTTGATCTGGTGTTCACGGACTCAGTTGTCTGGCGAGAAAACATGCTTGGTACTGCATTTGGCAGGAGTCATCTGATGGTCGTAATACCAAGTGAATCTTTAATTTTATAGACAGTATCGAAATCGTCATCTCTCAAATGGTCACTGCAGACTATCTTGCCTGTCACTGGTCGGATAACATATGGCACCATCTACTGAATGCAACTAACAACGAAAGTAGAAATGCACCGTTCCCTACAACATGTCACTTCTGCTTTGTCTTATGGAAATTGCCGAGCGCGAAATCGGCTAGGAGCGTTATTCCTTTTGCGATAAAAAATTGATGTTTTGTAGTCATTATTTTCATTATTGATGAGGTATTTGACATAATACCTTTAAAAATCACATCTAGGAGATTAAATTTATCATATAAACGAAAGTTGTGTGAACACACTAGTAGACCTTTAAAATAATTTCTCTTTTCAGCTACATTATCAGTGTTGGTATAGTTGACAAACTGACCCAGTATTACCGTAGTGTCCAAGGACCAATTGATGAAGATAAGGACGCTGCAGAGTTCTTACAACATAGCCTCGGACTCCTGGTGGCCATGACAAAGTTTATGTCCAAGAGGTACAATAATCTATGTATCTATCATTCTGTTTATCTGTCTGTTTGTCTGCCTCTCTACCTACCTACTTATTGTTGTATCTATCGATCAATCAATCATTTGATTGATCTATCAGTTTTTCCATCATATATCTAATCTTCCTTAACTGCTTTGTAATAGCCCTTAAAGTTTTTTTCAGGTGCAAACTTGGCATTTGGTTGCCAGTTGAAAAGTTTAGTGCTAGTGGTGTAAAGTGGATCCATGTTTGTGTTCTATGTGATGGGTCAAAGGTCAATGTGATGGGTCAAAGTAGGGTCATTTACCTACTAAATAGTAATTGATAGTGAGTGGGAAAGATGGATCCTTCATAGAATGTATATGGAACCATTTTCACAGCTTTAAATATGTAGGAAATCAATAGGGGACCATGACACAGAAGGGCACATGTATGAGATCAATATGGTGCCATGAAACAAAACAGTGAGATGAAGGAGTTCAATATGGGGCCATGAGATAGATGGGGGACATAAACAGCATACCTCAAATTTGTATCTACCATGCATTTTCTACAGTCTACTGCATATCCCTTGTTATTAAGCCAAACATATGGCTCTCAATTACTATAGGTTCCAGAAAGTACTCTTTGCTGTCATTGCTTGCTGTGGGTTTTGCATCTTTAATTGTCATTGAATACATCACCTTTATTCTGAATTAAGCCCTGATTTCAGCCCATTTCAAATTTGGATGCAATTGTCTTAGGTCAATTTGACATGGTTTAAATTTTAAGGGTGCCACCTTTAGAGGCTTCAGCATTCAGCGATTGACAAGTACCATTTTTGAGGTGCAGAAATTTTAATGGTAACTGTGAATAGGACCATGACAGCAGCCATCTTGAAAATCTTGTTCTTGCTACTCCTCCTTAACGACTGGTCAAGATGTCAAGTGTCCTAAATGAAACTGGTGCAGGTCTGACATCCGGTGTGCCCACCATGGCAGCCATCTTGAAAATGCTGTTACCACTACTCTTCTTGAATGGAAAGACATATTAGTGTACAATTTTCACGATAAGACTTTAATGATGTCTAGTTGGTCCTAAGTGAAAATTTGATGTGTTCAGACATATTATATGGCCATCATAGCAGCCATAATGAAACTCTTTTTATTGCTACTCTTCAAGAGATGGTTATAGTCAACATGAGGTTTTCACCAAAAAACTTCTTAATGATATCCAGTTGGTACTCAAGGAAACTGGTACCACTTGGACATTCAGCATTGATCATCACAGTGGCCATCTTCAAAATCTTGTTATTGCTAACCTGAAAAACGGGGTTTTCACAGAAAGTCTTCTTATGATGTCTCCTACACATTCATATGACAATTGTTGTTGTTTTCGGTTGATTTTTAACAGTTTGAAGTACATCATTGGCTATATCATGCAGAGGAAAATGGGAGCTAAGTGCAACACACTGAGGCAGTTGACATGAGTTGGTCAATGTAGGTTCATATTTCAGTATTTTTAAATATAAGATAATACAAAATACATATGAAATTACTCTTAAGTTTCCTTTTCTATAAATGTATATTGACATGCATCATTCTCATTAATCTGGTTTTATTTGTCTGCTGCTGTTGCATAACCAAAGCACATTGCTTTCATAGGATTTACAATGATAAGAAACTGTGGTGGCAGGGCTTTGGGTGGCCAAGTGGTCTGTAGTACCTTTACCAGTTACTGCCATCTCACCTCTGTCTGTATGGGTTCAAGCTTCAGGCTCATCCAGTGTGGCTATGTGAGATAGCTTTGCAATAGCTTCCCATGGATTGTTGATTCTTACCAGATTTTCCTGGGTTCTTCTTCTACCAGTTATACTGACTGCAATGTATAGCCTATCTTGCAATGAGAAATGCTGTAAAATCCAAAAGATCAAAACTTCTGGTGCCAAAATAAACATGAAATAATGTCCTTTTTTATTAGTAAGTTTATTTCTCAACTGTTCTGTTGAAAAACATGTTTTTCAAAAGAAAATAAAGTTCTTCAAAGGAATTTTGATCAGAATAATCAATAAATGAACCTGTTGCCATGATAATATGAGGTACAAACAATTTTCGATAACTTTAGATGTTTTCCTTATGATGTCACATTATGAAATATTTCCATATTTTAGGAGTAGATATGATAGGAAGAAAGCCTATAAAACAGTCAACTTCATCACCAATGTAGAAATAGATTGCTGCTTTTTAGACACCTTTGTTTTTTTCCTTTGGTTCAAATTATGACTCGCATTTTTCAGACTTGGGAATGCCTGTATGAAAGAAAATTTTAATAGGTTTCAATGGTGAGGTTGCATTATTGGAGCAGCACATAAATTAGAATTTTTATGGTATTCATAATTCTTTTCCTGCTGTTGAGTTGCAGTAATGGCAATACCAAAATAGAATATTTAAAATTTATTATGTTTCATTGAAAATGCATACTAGCAAAAAAAATGCCTGCATATTTTTTAAGTTTGTAATTTAATGACTTCTCCAAAGATTATTGAAATGATAAGAACAAAGAATAATTTGAATGTTTGTTCTCTTGTCTCTTCTCCTGTCTGTTCGGGGATGTAGAATAGGCCCCATGCAGCCTCCTGCATGTCGTACAGGGCGACTAAAGGAAGCATGAGCTGCAGTGACGATATGGTTGGTGTGATTGACTCACAATCAGAATTATGCAGGGTTGAATTCTACAATCAAATTAGCCCAGGTGTGTCCTTGGCCAAGGTACTTTACTTGGTTCTTCCTCCATCCGATATACTGGCCACCACGTATAACCTATCTTGTGTTAAAAAATGGCGTTAAGCCCACAAGAACAAAAAAGACGCTTTACTTATCTTGCCTCTGTACTAAATAACCCATTGCTTTGCCTTAAAACACCAAACGACACCTTGTCTATTCTTTGATTACAGTTATCAAATAACAATCATAAAAATGTAATACTGATGTTGAGTATATGTCTCTAATATAATTTCCTTGCCATCAAATTTGTTTGTTTCCAACCAATATGGCTTACCTAATTACTCATTGTTGTACCCAACTTTGTACCCAAATCAGAGATGCATCATTTCTGTCACAATTAATAAAACTGCAAGGATTTATAATTGGATCAGCCAGTGGAAAAAAATTGACCATATGGGGTTCATTCTCTCTTATCAAACAGGAAATTATACAAAATCAGAATTCTTTATTGAATTTCATAGAAAAAGAAGATAGCCTCGGGTCACAATCTGGGAAAGCCACAATAATTCAATTACATGTTATTCTCATTTAATTCTCATAGGGCACATTAGGTGCGACATTTGAGAAATTTCCAGAAATCATAGAAGCGTAGACCATTAGCTTAGTAGATTCTAAAGCTTTCATCTTTGTGGAGAAAGAAAATGGGTGTTAGATACCAGCATGATTGAATGACAAAATTCATAAGTAAATTAGTCAATCCCTTGTCATTTTGGATGATTGTATTACACAATAAAATTTCTCAGATGAACAAAAAAATGGCACAATTTAAGAAATGATCAAATGCCATATATACCTGCTTTGGGTTAAGATGGTTTATAAGAAATGACACAAACTTGTTCTGCACATTTTATTCTGTAACTATTGAAAGACAATATTAGTTGAGAAAATAAGTTGAAAAAAGTAAATCTGGTCTTTCCAGATTAATACATTGGTATAATTGAGTTCAAATGACTGTTTGAATAAATTCATTTCACAAATTTTTCAAAACGTAGACAGAAATTTATTTACTGACTGCCCTGTGTTACATTGGTGTAAAATTATAAATTGATTGTTTAAATTTCTATCATTATAAGACTATTATGCAGTGAAACTATATCACATTTTTAAATAAAAAAATAAATGCACGGTAATCCTATCTTAAAAACCCATATTTCTGCATAATTTGATAATAAAAAATCAGATATTTGATAGAACATCAGTCATCTGTAATATTTTAAGTCACCCCTGATGGTGTAAAATGAAAAATTGACAAGGTAATAAATATTACTTTCGTTGGGGGAGGGGGAGACTAATATTTTGATAGTTGTGATTTTATTCAGAATCATTATACACTATTATCACCACCATAGAATAAAAATTTTATACACTATTATCACCACCATAGAATAAAAATTTTATACACTATTATCACCACCATAGAATAAAAATTTTCTCATGAAATTTGTGTCACTTTGTAGCTGAATAGCAACAGTGAAAGCATTACTGGAACCAGTCTTATCTGACCATCAGTGATTATCAGCAAAAAACATCTTCATACCAGCAAAAGTTAATTTATAGTTAGGTACTTTCTCCATCTGCATAACCTTGCTTCCAAACACACATAAATTTGGTTGCAAGCTAGATTTGCATTGGCTAAATGCTCATGAATTGACAAAGCAATTAATGCCAAATATTGTTTCAACTGGTTCTCTTACTTCTGCACTCTGCTTTTTGTGACTTAGGTCCTGCAGCATGCTGATCAAACTGGAAGAAAACCAGAACATGCTGCACTGAATTTCCTGCAAGAGTAAAAAAGTTAATTTTCAAGACTGACTTAAACATTATGTCAGGCTTTTTTTATGGCCACCATAAGGCAGAGTATATTATGTGATGATGATGTCATTCCATCTGTCAATCTATCTGTTACCAATATCCTTCCATACAATAACTTGACTTGTCCACCATCTACAGTTACCAGACTTGGGATAAGACAGAAACCTATCAATTTCAGGATCAAAATGTTGAAAGTCAAGGTCACTGTAACTGAAAGAATTAAGATTATTTCCACACAGTAACATTAATTTGACATCATATACCAGGACCATACTTTATGGATGAGTTGCACTTGGTGTAAGAAGGAATCCAATCAATTTTGGAGTTAAATATCAAAAGTCTAGGTCAGTAAGTGATGGAAGATAAATCTTTTGGATAAAAATATCAGTTATTGACCATGTACTTTCATATAGTTTGTGGATGGCTTGGAAGTTCAGCAAGTAAGAAACCTTTTGATTTTAGGGTCAGTTGTCAAGGTCACAATAAAGGGAGAAAAATTATTTTTGTATGACAACTTTAGTTCCAGATTGTTATGAGTCTGTGCTCTTGAAATAAATAATAGAAAAGAGAGAAGACAACAGGCTTTGTAAAGTTTAACAAATAATTTATTTCCCTTGAATGCAAAGTGAAAAATGAGAAAAAAGAACTTACTGTTTTTGCAAACTAAATCCAAAAATAATCCAAGAATTAAAGACACAAGTCCTAGTAATAAAAAGTCCTGAATAAAATTCAGTTCAAGTCCAAAAGAGATTTAAAATTGAAGGTGATGACGTGTCTGTTATGGCCTGCATGATACTGATGTGTCAACAGTCTCTTGTTGAATCACAGAAATATTATTCCAGGTTTGAATTCAGTATCAATTCCAATGAATGTCTTTATCTAAGAATTTTGTCAGAGCACTTCTGTATTTCCAGAGAAAATAATCACTTGAATTCAGTAATTTGAAGAAAATAAAATCCAGCCCAAACTGGCCACAACATAATACAACTTAAAGTGCTAGATGTTAAAGCACGACTGGTTAAATCCTCACAGTCACAATATAATATAGTTTTGTTTGACCTGAGGTCAAAATTAGCATTTTCTAAAAATAACCATTACTCAATGAAAAATAACTTTCTAGCATGATCTAATGAGCCTTGTTTACTTACAACACAAATAACTTACTAAATTCACTTGGGGATCTCCAAAACCCTGACCCTGATCATCATGTTTGTGCCTTCTTGTTTACGTGAATAATAATTTGGTCAATGAGCTCATACCCATAGAAAATAATGGAGCTATTATTAGTTGTTTGCATCAGTGAAATAAAAAGAAATTTAAAGAAGTCAATCAGATCAAACAGAACTGAACTCAATTTTGGACAAGGTCAAGTCCAGTAAACAATGTTACATCACAATAACATGTAATAGAAATTTTAAAAAAATGTAACAGACAAACAGTTAAATTAAATAAACATAACAAGGTCATGTACATTAACCGAAGATTGTGGAGGTCTTACGCATAAGGTATGGAATAGACCTGTTGATCTTTGAGGTCAAAAGGTCACGGTCATGGTGTCTTACAGAAAAGTAGGTTTTACAGAGAAGAAACTTTCATTTTAGAGTAAGTAATTTGAACAAGCTGTGGCTGACTTGCACTTATGGTAATAAAAAAAAACTATAGATTCTGGGGTCTAAAGGTCAGAGGTTACAGTCATGGTAAGTCTGATTAGAAAACAGATGTTTCTGCACATAAAGTTTAGTCATACTTTGACTGAAGTTCTAGGTCATTCAGACCCATTGGTCAATAATCTCCAAAGTCAACCAATCCCAGCTAGTGCTTACATATAGGACTATGAAATCTGGTATGGACATATATAGTGCTATTCATTGTGTGTGTCAAATTTATATTTAAACATACTGATCAAATTTCACCAGGCTGATATGTAGTATGTTTATTAGGTGCTAATGATTTTTGTATCATTTCAAAATAAGTATGAAAAGTTTGAAGACTTATTCTACATAGAATCTAACCACAAATTCCCTTTCTTGAAAGTGAAAAATTCAGATAAATGTGATTCCTTGAATAATGTATCTCTGCTGTGATTTCCTCTCTTTTTACAAATCATCCTTAACTCCACTCCTGCAATGGACTTAACAATCATTCCTTACTCCACTCCTGTAATGGGCTTAAAATCTTTCATAGCTCCACTCCTGTAATGGGCTTAACAATCATTCCTTACTCCACTCCTGCAGTGGGCTTAAAAATCATTCCATACTCCATTATTGTAATGGGCTAAAAAAAAAATGCTTTGTGCTGCAATTCAGGATTAATTAAAAAATTGTGCTGAGCAAATAGAGCTTGATTTTTCATGACCGAGAACATAACTTTAGATTATACATGTATTTGTTTTGCAGGTTCACATGGAACTAATTTTTAGAATGTAGAAAGTATTCAGATTTATCCAACCTTGTTGAGGCTGTAGATAAAAGTTGCATTGGAATATTTATGTACATTTTCAGAAAGAGTAGCATATTTCAGAAGAAAAAAATGGAAGATCCAACGCAGCTGATTTCAACTTTTGAGGTTACTGAATTAGTGGGGATAGTGTCCTTACTCTATGGCATGTTGTTGCATTCGGGGACACCCAGTCGTGGAGATGCTACACCACCAGAGTTCCCAACACACACAATAGCAGTTGCTACAACAGGCTTACGAATGCTTAACCACATGGCATTATTGGATATAGATATGTTACAGGTAAGGCACAGTTGTCTCACAGTGACTCTCAATCTGCTGTATCTACAATGTAGGAAATACTTTCATACACACAATATATTTGCATGTGTACTAAATCAAGATTTAATGAAAACTCCCCTTTCTTGCCCGATATACTCGATTATAAGTCAAGTCAAATTGCAAACAACAAAGATCCCAATCTGTCATATCATGTGCCCGCAGATCAGGGTCTGTTTTGTTGGTTCTACCGATTACTCCTAACAAACTGGTCATTCTACTGATTACTCCTCACAGACTGCACAGGCCCAGATCTACCAGCACATTATGCAAACAGCTGATCTGGGTCAGTGTAGTTTGTTGTTGGAATCATCTTTTAAGCAAGTATATGCAGTAGTAGAACTCAAAGAACATTTTGTTAAAAGGGAAGACCTAAATGTTTATAAGAAATATACATTAAAGGAACACTGTTCTTGTTTGACAGTCTCTTCTTCAAGGGAAAGTTTCTCCATATGTTTAAAATTCCGGCTATCCGGAATGAATATTTGTATTTTTGTTGTCCTATAATTTCTTTAAAACTAAATTCTGACAATTACCATATATATACTGTCTTATAAACCAAGTCCATTACGCAACAGCGGAGCTGGTCTATGCAGTTTGCAATTTGTTTTGACTTATAAGCAAGTATATATTGTGGTTTATGTTTTATACAGTAATATTTTATTGAGTTGTTGTACTGCTCACCCTTTTCTTTCAGGGCCAATTCAATATCCAGATAAAGACTAATTTTTAGCTCACGTAGTCATAAGGTCAAGTAAGCATATCATATTGCCCTGCATCCACCAAGCATCATCTGTTGTGTGTCATGTATTTGTCAACAATTACCTTTTTACAGTATCATCTCAAAAAGAACATTCAGCCTAGTATTTGTATTTAGTTCTTTTACATCTTTATCAATTATGCAGATCCACCATCAAATTCGGTTGCTGTTGTTGAAAATAGAAACAAAAAACATACATTTACTTTTCCCAAAAATGGTGAAACAGATTGTGACCAAATTTGACAGAAATCATCCAGGCATGAAGGACTTTTAAATTTATCCAGTTTATGCTGATTTGCCATCAAATATGGCCAACATTACTAAAAATTTTTAAAAAAAAACTTGAATTGACCTCTTTAAATACTGCTAAACAGAATTAGACAATGTTTGACAAAAATCTATTGTTGCCTGCTACAGCCATTTGAAGTCAGTGAATCTTAGAATAGATAACCTTCTGTAGCATAATAGATTATTACTCCTTAGCTTTCAACCTTATCACAGGGCCTTCATCAGAAGAATGACTTCTGGACACGAGTCACTTGAGCAACTAAATGTTGACCATGTGATAAAAGCCTTCTGTAAGCAGGGCATACTAGTTACTGGGATAACATCAGAGACCTTGGTAGAGAGAATAATACCCTGAGGAGGAAAATAAGAAACGCTATTGAAATTATGGAGGGGGAGCCGGTGTTGAACCGTGATTCCAGATTGAAACTAACGCCATTGTATAGAAATGTTTTGTCATATGGTCAACATTTAGTTCATCACATGACTGATGTCAAGAAGTCATTCATCTGATGACGGCCTTGTGATAAGGTCAAAAGCTAAGAAGTCATAACCTATTATGCTTCAGAAAGGTTTCTGTTCTTCTTTTCATTGGACATAGAGTGTGTTTGAATGAAGACCTTTCAGATTTATACAAATGATCCCAATCTGCCATCAGATATGGCCACTGTTGCTAAAAATTGAAAAATGTTTAAATGAGGTTGCAAAAACAACTCAACCGAATGGACATGAATGTGGCTTATAGGGTTTTCAGTTTGTCTACAGAATGATGACTAATTGCCATCATACATGGCTGTCATTACTAAAAGTAAAAAAGTCCTTTTTTTTAAATGCTCAGCAGAATTTGACTAAATTTGACAGACAACATTCTGGCATTAAGGGCTTTCAAGTTCAAAAGATGTTTTATTTGCCATCAAATATGGCCATCATTGCTAACAATATAAATTTTTAAGCAACTTTTTAGAAACTGCAGAACAGAATTAAGATTTGAAAGAAAGAATCCTGGCATGAACGGCTTTTAATTTGATAAAACCTCAATTTGCCATCCAGTATGGCTGCTCTTAATAAAAATGGAAAAGCCTTTCAATAGTTTCTTCTAAACCCACTGAACAGAATATGACCAAACTCAGTTAAAGCATACTAGCATGAAGGGCTTTCAGAATTGTACAAAATGACACCAATATACTACAGATACGGATGATTATATTAACAGCTTGAGACACCTTGAAACAGCTGTTTTCTGCATATATGATCAACATTATTGGAAGAAATCTATTTGGAAAGATTTATACTGACCAAGATTTCTTGACCAAACTGCTTCTGTATTTGGCTACCTAAGCAGATGTCTGCCAAGTGAGTAACCTAGGGTCCACTAGAACCTCTTGCTTTCTTATAAGTGTAACATTATTAGGGTTTCTTAATATTGAATTTTAATGTCTTTTTAATTTTATGTTGCTTTTTTTTCATAGCTATTGCTTTAACAATGCAGCACAAACAGATGTAATATAATGATTGTCAAGTAGAATTAAATTTGTTAGGTTTGTATTGATGCTGATAATGGAGTTTCTTAATCAGATGGGAAAGGCTGAAGGGTGGACTGTAGTTCAGAACATGTTTGCACAACAGGGGAAGAAGGAAAAATGTAAAAATATTCCTGTCATGAACTTCAGTGAAACTTTGTATTTTCTTAGAAAACCCTTGGAGATGAAGGAGTTTCACTTGAGTTCCGTCACATTGCAAGCTACTTGATATGGTACTGTTCCCATCACCAATCAGAGGAACTTCTTCATGAGGTTGTTCTTTGTGTCGGATATTTCACTGTTATGAATGCTGACAATCAGGTGAGTGAAATCAAAGTTTTGGGGTCTTGGGTATTTACCGTAGCACACAGTTATGTTTTCCATGAAAAGTCTCCAACTTTACCTGAGTGTATAGCCGTCATATCAGAGCATTACATAAATAGTAATTAAATATGCATTCACCAAGCATACTGCACTGTCTTAATACCAACAGTTATATAATAAGCTCATAAAACAGAACTACAGTTTCACATTTCAAAAGACATTAAGTTGAGCTGTACATTCTTGCCCAAATACCAGAACATTTATAGTGAGTTCAGTCAAATATACTTTCAAGAAAGCAGAAATGTTTTCAAAGTATTATGTGATGTGATTATTATTTTTAACGTAGCTTTAACAATTTTTCAGTCATATCGCTACGATGTCTGCAGTGTGGCAGTTTATAG
>JAECUM010046774.1:0-21935 GCA_016617855.1 Megalonaias nervosa | reverse complement strand
TATCTTTATATCAGTCTTCCCGCAATCACAAGAATCTGCGTATTCCATTTTATTCTTCTGTGCAAAATATTTACACTTTATAAGAGGCTTATTTTTCATTTTGTCCTCAACACGCATCACTTGCTGCATCCCCTTTTTAAAAAAATTTTGTAATCAACAGTTTGATCATGCAGACGCTTTGCATGAAAAAAATATGTGCAGTCTAAAGCATCTGACATATTGTTGAAAAGTTAGTCTGATTCCTGGACTAATTCCATAAATTCTAATATGAAACCCAGACCCAAATCAAACGAGGATGAACAAATTATCTGGACTTTTCTTTTATTCTCTAAGTCTGAATTTTAAGGGCAATTTTCGTAAAACTTACGGCAAAATCGTAACAGTTGGCAGGTCTGCAGAAGTTTGCCAGAAACCACAAGTTAAATAATAACGAACTAGAAACAAAGAGGAAACAAACAGCATCAGAAATGTTACCTGATTATGAAACCATGGTTTTTCTCCAGCAAATAGTGTATTAAACGATAGCTGAAGTCCTTGTAGAAGTAATTGGATATTGCTTCTTTTACATCTGAAAAAACAATAGATTTTATTTGAAGATATATGACAAAGTTTCCCCAACTATTAAACTTTGTTGCCATTTTCTTAATTATTATTCTAAAACTGCTATTCAAAGTAAAGCTGAATAAAGAAAAGTGCAACACATTTACAGCCCATATTTCTTTCTTTATCAAATTTTGAGTACAACTGATGATGCAAAAAGAGAAAGGTGATCAAAATCACTATATAAGCATAGATACAGTGATATACACTTACTAAGCATAAAAGAGGAACTTTATAGATACCAAGAACTGAGTGTTGTACAGAAAAATACAAATTTTATATGTTGACATGATTTTTTATTTCCAGTCAAGGCATGCTTGCAATTAAACATTTAAATGTTCTTCAATAACTACATATTATACAGTGAAACATACATCTTAAGGTCGCAGGGTACAATAAAAGTTTGTCCTATTTGGAAAGATATCATGTGCAACAAGATTAAAACCTTTCAAGTGACATTTGGACAAGAGGTTCATAAATACATACATTGTTCTTAAATATCCAGTGCAAACATATTGAAACACATAGTTATTGCAGTATAACTATTGTATTCTAACAATTATGAATCAATGTAATGGTTACCACAGTAAGATATTATTCATTTATATCAATATGACCATAGTTTAAACCCCTGTTCACAGATACATAAGACAAAAGAAGCCATGTCAGAAAACATCTCTAGCCAAAATTGTTCAAAACAGGGTCTCGTCTTAACACACCCATACACTGAGCAGATCACCAAAAGTGATTAGATCTAATACATTATTTTTTTTTAAAGTCTTATGACTATGGCCTAACAGATATTATTCCTTACAAACAATTTCTGCACATACTCTTCCAACACACACATAAACATATGAATTTACATTTGTAAAGCTGAGGTAAAACTGATCAAATGTCAAACAAGTCATGGGTAGAAAAGATAGATGACAGGTACTAAAGTGACACAACATTTAAAGTTTTACTTTACATATAAATTGAATCCTATGCATGGAATGCACAGAACAATTCCTATGCAGGACTTTGGCTCTTGTTATCCAATCTCAATTGTAATAATTACAAGCTAACTTCAAATTTATTAAAAAGCATTTTTCATGTGGCATGCAGTCAGTGCTGAAATTCATGTAACTTTATTATAGTGTAGTATATATATATATTATCTTAAGGTTTACAGTAACATATGTATCCTAGAAAAATTGACAAGTTTGTGGACAGAAGGCAAATTAAGTACATTTGATCTGTCACTCAAAGTTTATATCCCCTGTGTCACATATCTCAGCATCAACATTTAAAATATTTCACATTCCTTTCAGGCCTGAAAGTTTCAGGTCATGTATCATTTACAAAACAAAGTAATGCTCATACCATCTGGAATCATTTCTTTTCAGAATTTTCCTTCTTTGAGATCTGAAAATATGCATGAAACATAAAGGATTATGGTGTGTTGAGTACTGAACTAAAAGTTACCAAACTTTAGATGCACTATACCTATAATCAAACTTAGTTTAATATAGAAGCATGTTAACAGTGTCATTGATATTTTAATATTTAGTGCATGCAGTCACTGACATAAACAACAAGAAAAGTCATGCAGTAAAGCCTGTCTTGAGAGACCACTGCTATGAGAAACCACCTGTTTTGAAAGACCAGGTTCTCCATGTACAGATTTATTGATTATATATTATTATGACCTGATATGAGATACCACGTGTCATGAGGACCATTATGTTTTGGCAGAAGGGGTGGTCTTACATGACAGGTTCCACTGCACCTAATTCTTTCAGTCAGCAATTTTAGAACAGTAAATAAAAAAGTAACAGCAAACCAGTATGAAAGACTGAAACAAATAGGCACGGTATATTATTACAACAATAGCACAGAAGATACTGAAAAGACAAAATAACTACATATTTCATTTCATGCAGTCTATCAAAATGAATGATCCACTGGAGAATTTGTGTTACACAAGCTTGTGAACAGAATTAATCAGCTAAGTCCACTCATTCAATATATGATATATAGCAAGTATAACTATATCCATGTTCATTTAAACATACATACATACTGTTACGTATATGTAATTAAATTGCTTGTGAGTTAGTTTAAAATTTTTTTTATATTTTTGTTTCAATACATTTTATTGCAATGATTATTTCAGTAATTCTGTTTATCTAAGACATAAAACGTATTACACAATAATATTTTTAGTTTACCTTGGTCCACTGTAGCATAAGCGCTACGCGAAAACAATTGGCTATTGCCAAGGTCATTTCGCCTAGTCAGATAAACAATTTTTTTTATATATTTATTTCAGAGTGATAATAGATAGAGGTTCTTTCTACGTGACGATTTGCATTTTTCTTATTGCATTATTCGAGTGTTAAGAGACCACGTAATCTATCTCGCGAGAACGGGATGATAAATAGGATGAATATATAACCCTTTCTGAGCGCTCGCCAGTCAGTTGTATTCCTGATACCTAGAAGACCGGATAGGTTATTTTATTGTTGAAACCAGATTGTTTTAGAAATTCATTTGTGTTTGGAATTTAATAATTTATTCTCTAGAAAACCAAACGAGTGTACTTTTTATAAATTCTGGGAGAAAGAAATTCAGTGAAAATTTATTCTGGAATTATTCAGAAACATAAACTGTGATTCAATTGAGGAATTGTTGCTATTTTGTACAAGGACCACATCTGACGTCATCGCCTTCCATATTAGAATGTTGTCGAGATTCGAACTTGGATTCTAATACAACTATTTAGTGATAGGACTTGTATTTTTCATTCTTCGGATTAAATTTTGGATTATATTCACAAACCGTAAGTCCTATTTACCAATTTTTACATTGTTTTCTAGGGAAATAAGTTATTTTGTTAAAATATACAAAGCTTGTTGTCTTCACTCTTTTCTCTTGTTATTATTGTACGAGCCTACACGTAACAATACATAAATACATACATCTGCCTCGGATGTGGGAGGTCATGGGATTGAACCCTGGCCGAGTCATACCAAAGACTTATAAAAATTAAGACTTATAAAAATGGTATTAGCAACTGCCTTGCTTGGTCAGCTGGGTATCACAATAATTTGACTGGGTGAAACAATGCTATGTGTCTGTAGCATGATGCCCCAGTGCTAGACATCACTATAAACTACCACACTACCACATCGTAGTGATATGACCAAACCTGTTACAGCTACATTAAAAATCTAAATCACACACACATGACATCTGGAAACATGGAGTAATCAATGGTTAGAGTCCCTTTAACTCCCTCAAAACACTGAAAGAACCCACTAAATGTACTAATCTACTGTTGAAAATAAAAGCCCCTCAAATTGACCTTCAAAAATAGTTGAACTACCTACATGTGGTTTCTCAAATTTAACTTCCAGTTTTCTGCCCCCTGTCAAATGCACATGATTGGACAATACTCCATTAACTCCATAAAAGGCTGTAGGGCCTTCCTTTATGGCAATTAATGTGTAAGTTACATCAGCAGCTAAATGACAGGATGTTTTAAACGGGAATGTACAAACATCTGAAAAAAATCCAGCCTGCATTTGGATTTTTGAATCAAACTTCCATTCTCAGTTTCATGCAACGACACTGTATATAGGAATGACTGTCCTGCGCTGCCATACAATGAAACTCCTTTCAGTGCAGCACCTGTGTTAACAATGAAATTAATCCTATCTCCATTCATTGCATCAGATTTCCACGAGGCATCAACCGATTTTTTTAAAAAATCTTTTAACCAAAACATCATGTCCTGTTCTAATACACCTTGAAGCAACATTTACCTTAATTCCTTGAACATCAATAGTTTCCAAAACTGTAAGATACATTAAAATTTGGTTGCTTACCTGATTTGGCAAAACATTTAGTGGAATGCATTTCGTTATGAAGTACTCAACACTCATCGATAAAAAACGAATATGGCCAGAGAGTTTTTCCCAGGTGGGCTCCAAATCCAGTCTGCTGTTCTACCCACAGAATCAAGTAGTCAAACAACAATTCTTCATGCACAGATAAAGTGTCACGAGATATAATTTGAATAATCAAGGCTAATGGCAAGGTAAAAAAGCCTTCAAAATTACACAACAAATTTTCCATGTTACAGTCAATAAATTCTAAACATTTGTTATTTACAGGCAACAAAGAAAAACTTTCACTAATCATTAATATTGTGAAAACATTGTCACAGGAAATACAATTAATCAAAAAATGAACACATTTCTCTAGTAGTTTACTAACACCAAAATAATCACAACACTGAATTGTATCATGTATGTTGGACATCTGCAAAGGAAAGTTTATTCTATACATAAATTTAACCAAATATTTAACAATATCCTCTGGAAACATGGAGCAGTCGATGGTTGGTGTTTCATTTGTGGTCCATCTAGACCGAAGTCGTCCCCTGAAAAAAATCACTGTTCATCAGGAGGACTACCGAATGACACTTTAGAATTGAACCACTTTTCAGTTTCAACTCAACATCACAATACTCCCCCACATCAAGAGCTGATCTAAATTTCATTGCAATATCACTCATCTTGTTAAGTTGGGGAATTCTGAAAATGAAATACAATGGTAATCAGGGATTTACAAATTTTATAAAAGTTAATTTGCATGGGGCATGCTGACTGGAAAATTGAAATAGACCTTGGAATGGTGGTGCTTGCCCAGGCATAATATCCAAACATCAGTAAATAAAACAAATTATGGTAAATTTTAAGGAAATCATATTACATGTATTGAAACTTTGCGTTTCCTTTGTACCCTGTTGTCTCCTTCAACCACATGCTGATAGTTATATTATCATATATATAAATTACATGTAGATAAATATGTAGAGTTCAACTGCATACATAGTTGGAAGAGCAAAAGCAGACATGTACATAGATAAATGGATAGGTAGAAAACCGTTTGGAAATAATACATTTTTAAGAGAGAAATAAAGCAGGGCTGTTTATATTGTTTGATTTATACTGAAACTATATGATTTGTTAATGCTTCTTTTATACCTTTATTTAGCAATTATCATATAGCCACCTTCAAAGCAACATGCATCAAAATATCCAGATCCTACTTCTGAGAGTGAATTGAGAACACATTTTTGTCCATTTAATTGTTTGCCCAGCAGTATGTATGAAGTCTCCAGTAATTATTACATAAATAACATATCATAAACAAAGTCTGTGTTTGCTATATTCTCCTAACACAATAAAACTTTGAATGAAATCCTCCTGGTAATCAATTGTTAGAGATGAATGCCTTTTATTTCCATACACATATTGGCAAACAAAGGCCACAAGTTGCACTTCAGCAATTAATACCTAGCTGCCATAAAAACAGCCATATTCATCAAAACAATCTTTTTGAAAATATCTTACAACCTGCCAGAGGCCAACTTACAACCTACTGCTGGAGAATCTCTGATACATACAAATATTATGATTTCAATGTAAATGATAAATTAAAATATGAATATTTACTCCTTATTTATCAAAACTTGTTTTAAAATAAATATTCTTATTATCATATCTTGTGTGTGGGAAAATGCAAGACTGACCTTGCTATTCATTACAATGTGGAATTGATACCTATAATAGATGAACAGAACTAGCTAGACATGTGTGTGCATGTGATTTGGATTTTTGACGTAGCTTTAACAATTTTTCCGTCAAATCGCTACGATGTCTGCACTGCAATTTATACTGATGTCTAGCACTGGGGCATCATGCCACAGACATGTAGCATGATGTCCCACCCAGTCACATTATCCTGACACCAGGCGGACCAGTCCTAACACTAACCTCTTAATGCAGAGCGCCAAGCAATGCAGCTGTTAATACCATTTTTGTCTTTGGTATGACTCGGCCAGGGATCAAACCCGCGACCTCCCGCATCCGAGGCGGATGCTCTAACCACTAGGCCACCAGAGTGGTCAGCCAGATATGCAGAAGAAGAATGAACATGTAAACACTAAATAAAGGCATTGATAAAAAATATATATATACAGTATATACTGGTCTCCAAGTGAGCGAATTCATGTGAAGTTTGTGCGACTCACATAATCACATTCCCTGGCAGTTTATCTATGATCTGCTTATGACTGTGAGAGTTCTTACACCTTGTTTCAAACAATAAATTTTAACAGAAATACTGTATTTTATATTTTGATAAATGTCCAAGCATATTTATAGATCTTTATTAAGCAAGCTTTCAGGATATTTGTTGCACATTACACTGCCAATGTCTCCTTAGTTTAACAAATCCCCATATCTTGGTCATGATACAAAATGAGAGGTATATCGGTGTATGATGGAAATCTAGACCAACAAGTTCTTCTCCACTTCTTTTATTTTCACATAGCTAAGATGATCAGTGACCACCAGTCATGTCCGATAATGGAAAATAAAAGAGGCAAAATTGATCAAACACTGCACCATATTCCAACAACCTGTTTAGATGCCCAGCTCAGAGAAATTTCAAAGACCTGCACTCTCCATAAGATACTGAATTTCAAGGTCAGTCCAATATTATACTGATACATGACAAATTATTGGTCTTACCTAGGTATTTGTTTGTTATCAATGCACCAAAATAGCAAATTAATATTTCATCACTACTGGAAAATTACCTTGCAACAATGCTGAAAAACGATGAATTATGCTGCACAAGATGACCTTGATGTGGCTACAACACCAAAAGCTGCAGGAAGTGGCCAAGAAGCTTGAACTGAAACGGAATTAGCATTATACAAATACTCTAGGCTTTCAAAGATGCTGGACTCACAAGAAGATGTACACATAATAAAATGATAATGTAAACTATCAATACATATAATATACTAACATATATATATATATATATATATATATATATATATATATATATATATATATATTTCAAAATAGCAAAGATAAAATGACAGGCTTTTTTATACCTTAAATAGAGTCTTTCTCATGAGAGACAATATAATACATTAACAGAGACAAACAAAAATAGTAATACATGTAAAACAATAAATATTTACATTTTGACACAGAGGGGAAAATCTATCCAGAATAGTGAAAAGGTCTAAACTGAAATCTGGAATAAAAACAAAAAGAAATAACTGCATGCAAATTGATGGATAGCTGATGCAGGCAAATGAGAAATGAATCAAAGCTACCTGCACAACAGCTGTATGCTGTTGTGGGTGATATAGTTGTCTAAATTACTGCAAGGAGCTTGTGTTTCATGTGGCACCAGCTATAGCTGTGCATTAGCATTCACTTATAAGCTTAAATTCTGGGTATAAATGTCATTACAAAAATCAAAGATGTGAAGTATTTAGTTACAATATCACAGATGGTGGTGGGAAACTATAATATCTATGTATATAACAGGGTCCAATGACACACTAGCATAATAGTGGCTTTAATGGGCCAATTACAGATAAATGTATGCAAAGGTAAATACAAAAAACTAACGACAAAAAGATACATTGAAGATAAACCCTTCCAACCAAGCATAAGTGTTTTAAGAGCCACTAATTGCAGCCAGTAGCAAATCAGGGAATAATCTTTAATTACCATCAAGTACCTATGGCTTTCCACAATAAACCCTGATAAATTAATAGGTAATGAATTTATTGTTTCATATACCTCTTTAAGCATCACAATAACCCTTTTGGACAAATTTCATTAGCGTTCATTTTAAATCTCGTAGGCCAAAAAGAATTTGTGTGTTTCAGTTGGTTGACCATTGTTGTTTTTCATTGCCGATCATGGCACTCACACACCCCCCTTCCATAAAAAGCAAAAACAAAAATGTTAAAAAAAAGATCCTAAAATTAATTTATGCATTAAATTGAGTTCATTTAGCCCAGTACTTAAAGTGCTTAGTACATTGAATAACTAATCATTAAAATACATATGTTTTAAATAAATAAAAAACTCACATACCCTAATTTTAAAACTAGTGCAATAGGAAACGTTTACGGTGGGAAGGCCTTATCTGCCTTAGACAAACAAGTAGGTCTCCGCTTTTTGTTCCTGACATCATTTCATAAATGTTTGTAATAAAGTATATATGTATTTTTAACTTTCTACATTGAAGTTTGTTTAACTCTGCTGTGTACTGCAAGTTGTCATGCTGTGACTTCCTCTCACCCCGTTTATAAATCCCGCAATAAGTCCCCAACCCCCCATGAGATACTTAATTTAGACGTCTGTCTAGTATTGTACAGATACATGAGAACTTGTTGGTCATAGCAAAATATTTGCAGTGAAAAAAAAAGCAAGCTAATATTCTTCACTAATGGAAAATACCTTGTAACAATGTTAAAAACTGATGACGCTGATAGACTGACCTTGACGTGGCTACTCAATAAAAACGGCTACTTGAAATGACAGAAACTTGAACTAAAGCAAATATTAAACTTCTCTCGATACAACTACAACACACTGATGCGGATAAGATGGTAGTATTCCGAATATGAAAACACGTGATTAAAATCTCGTTTATGAGTTTAAATCTCGTTTGGTTCGGTCGTAACAACGGAGCTCAAAATTATCAGCGTCGTTACTGTTGAAGGAGCCGGTGATTGTAGTTTGTAGACTGAGCTTCAGCTGTTTTGGAGCCGTTAATTGTGAGTGTTTTAACGGAGCCGTAGATTAAAAAAAAAGTTTTTTAGGAGCCGCTAATTGTTGTAGGAGCCGCTAATTGTAGTCCATATCAAAATATGGGGAAAAATTATAATCACCGTCATTTTAGGAGCCGCTAATTGCTGTTGGAGCCGCTAATTGTTGCCTATATAAAAATATAGGAAAAAATTTTGATCACCGCCGGGTACCTGCGGCTTTCCATAGTGGCTTTCCATAGCGGTTTTCCATACAAGCATACCCGCGCACGTACTTACCTGCTTCTGGTATGGCCTTACCTATGGACTCACTTAAACCAGACTATCCTTTCAACAAACAATCTATCACTGGGCAGTGCAAGCATGAATTTCTCCCCAGTTTTTAGCTTAAACCTTACACACCAGACAAGGCGTAAATGAAATTGTGGGCTTAACTAATTCGTCCCTTTTTACAAGAGAATACAAAGGTAATGCCCCCCCCCCTTCAGTTTTACATGTTCAGAATAGGACCCTTTCTTCTCAACGTACCTAATAACAGCAAAGATAATTGTCTCAATCCCTTCCAATGATATCATCACAACATGAAAAGAAATGACAATACAATTCGGTGAACTGAACAGATAAAATAAACAAATAATGGTTCGATTAACTCCTATCGATGTTTCTTAACTAGCAATACAGAAATTATCACGTTATGGATAAATTACGTTCTATTCTATACTTGCTCAGACTGTTCACTGAATGAAATATTCAAATCCCAGAACGAGCAACCCACTTTGTTAGGATGATATAGATCACTACACTTGTTTATGTGCTTTGGTTATCGTTATCTAAGAGATGATCGACCACGTTGTCGTTGCCTGGATTGAGCAAACAATAAAATAAAAGATGAAATAGATGTAATAACTACGATCTGAGCAGAGATGTAGAATAGAACAACACGAACCCCGTATGTAAATATAACAATATAATCAATTACATCAATAAATGAAATTGAACATGACATTCGAATGATACCTTTCTTTTTTAAATAGAATTACAAAATTTATGCGAAATGGAATTAGCCGTTCTGTTATAGCGATAAAACAAATTTCATCACAGAATCGAGTGAATGATCGAACTAATTTGCTCAGCATACAGGCATAACCTGGTTGCTTACCGTCTTCTCAGATTCAATATTGGTGACATGTCAGAGCAGCCTTACTCCTTTCCCTCTTCTCTCTCTATCTCTCCAGCCTCTTCTGGTCATCAACCAGAACTTGGATGTCTTTTCCTTTGCCTCACTGCGTGGCGTACACATGCAACTATTTTTCCTTCAAATAAACAAAACGCAACCTAAATATTTTTCAGGTTTTTAATATTTGACGTAGAACATTATTCCCCCTCTTTTTAAGTCAGATATCGTCCTATCGTAATTCAACAGAACTAAGACTAATGTGGCCAGTTTGCAACCAGATACACAAACAATCCTATTACCATAAAATTAATGCCTTTTCCTCCTACTGGCATTCCTAACTGGAACCATGACATAACTAGACCTCATACATAAACTATTAGGTCCCACTGTGGGGTAGAAATTACTAGCTGAACAATGTCAATCGGCACACTCCGATTGTCTCGGTTTAGAGAATTCACAACGTAATTACATAAATGAATTAATGGGCTTCACGCTCTGTCCTACCACATTACTTGCTAACTAGGAATTCACTGATACACATTTCCAGATATAGAAAAATCAATCCTTAGCATAAATGATATCTATCATTTACGACAGATAATTTAATTCTTGCAAATCGTATCAGAGTAATGCATGAAACTCCTACAATACATGATTTCTATTACATACAAACCAATGAATCAGAACACATTCATATCAATGAAATATTGTATGACATTCTTACAATACATGAATAGTATAACATTCAAGACCAATTAATGCAAAATTAACTTCAGATCTCAATGAAAACTAAATATGAATAAACGCAACACGTTATTACAAACTTATATCAATGACATATTATATGCAATTGAGACAGTACCTTTTCGAGACTCCCTTTTTCTATGCCTGAAACTCACTTTGGTTCTGGGACTCTCAAATTCTTCCAGATCCCCGTCTCACGGTCAATTTATTTAACGATAAAAATTCCTTGCTAATTCCCTCGGAGTTCCTCAGACTTCCCTTCAGCAGAAAAGATTGGACTGCCGAATTTCGCAAGGGAAATTTCTTAAAACATTCTAATTCGTCTGAAAAACACATCCCTCTTTTACCTTCGCCAATCAGAGATAACTTTCTCTAAACGCCATAATTTTAACACTCCCATCGAAATCAGAATAATTCTCTCTGGTCCGCCTTTATTATCAACAATTCCTTAAGAATTTTATTTTTGACACCTGTTTCAAATGGCCCAAGATTGCATCTGGCTTGTCTCAACTTGGTCTTTTCCCGCTACTTATCCTTATCTAAACGCCTTCTCTTCTTATATGTCTGGCCGTTATCCGAACGGACTCGAATGAAAATTCAGTGATGCCCCCAAACTAGACAGGTTAACCATCTCAAGCTACTTATTTACTGCGAGCCTATCCCATACGTCAGTCTTAATGATGATGTCTTACGCTGACCACGACAGAATCTGCTGCAAGACAATATCTACAAATATTTTGTACTATTACACATGCATACATACATACATACAAACATACATACATACGTACATACATATATACGAACGTACGTACATACATACATACATACACATACATACATACATATGTACATACATACATACACATACATATGTACATACATACATACATATACATACATATACATACGTACACAAGTACATATATACATACACACACATACATATGTACATACATACGTACATGCATGCATATACATACATACATACATATACATACATACATCCGTACATACATAAAAACATACATACATACATATATATACGTACATACATACATACATGCGTGCGTGTGTGCGTACATTTATACATACATACAATACAGTTATATACATATGCTCAAAATCATACCTGAATACTTGAACTTCATTGCCAAAGTAATGTAAACTTTACATCTTTTGAGAGCAACTATATTTGTTTAGTATTCCCTATTAATTTTGTCAAGTAGATTAAAAGTTCAGTTTGAATATTGAATGAGGCAATTTAGATACAAGGTGATTAATTTGAACATCCTTCTTGTTATCCCTAAACACTAGCACACATCTTACCAAATTGTAAAATGAAATTAAACAAAGCCTAAGGATTAGTAGATGTCACGAAGACAAGATACAATGGATCACAGTCAAAAAAATATTTGTAGCAGCCAATGTAATTTGAATGGAAATGTAAATAAAGAATACTGATTTCTTCATAGTCATGATATAAAAATAAATCACTAAACAGAAAATTTGGAATGGATAGAATGCCCAGCAAATTCTCCTAATGAAGTGATCTACCTTGACACTACCTAGCAAAAATCCTAGGTGTTTATAAATAGCACACTTCAAAACGCTTGGTATTTCCACTGTGTGCTGTTTCATATCAACACAACATGGCGGAATGAGTAAAACGCTATTATTCTGAAATCATTTCATCTTTACCCGACAATAGTGGGACAGGATAGGGATCACGTGTAGATGCAGGTGAGATTTATAGAGTCATTTATAAAAATAAACATTAATATAATTTTTACAGGTTTCTCAAAGCAGTCAACGCCTTTCAAAAAGAGACGCTTTGTTATGTTGTCATTGCCGTTGTTGTCTGCGGAGGTTTGATAGTAACAGGACATGTTAGCAACAGGGGTAGGGATTATCAATCAGCTCTAGATACATGGTGTATTATATAAAACGATTGCAAAATTATAAATAACATAATCTCTACTTGTCTCTGAAATCAGTCCGTGTCATTTATCAAAGGTCTCGATGATGAGGAGGAGGAACACGTCAATTTTGTTCCATGATGGAAATATTGTCGTCATTACTTCTTTCTTAGGTCTTTTGTCACATCGTTCAACAAATTCGTAAGCCTGTAGCAAGGCGACGGCCCCATGCTGTCGTGATGAAACGTCTATACTCCAAGACCAAAACCAATACAAACGGTGTTAACCCTAGGTCTTAAAATATAACAGAAAGAGTGAAACCAAGAATTTAAGTAAAATCAACAAGCAATTTATTTCTCTACAATACAAATATAGAATGTTCCGAATGAATTCCAATAGTCTTGAATCTCGCGATGTACCACAATGATGCAATACAGAAAATGGGTTTACAATAATACCGAAGTAGTGTATATCCAAAGACAATGAGCATATAGTAGTAACTCCAGTGATTAAATTAAATAAAAAATTACTCTCGAATTAGATGTAAGCACAACTGTAAATTCTGATCACAGAGTGATTCCCAGAGACTGATCTAAAATAGGAATGAATTATTTGTTTATCAAATCCCTATTGATACATACACAATTTCACTTGACGTACGACGTAAAGAAATGCGAAGGACTCTCTTGGTAAATTCCAATCTAATTCTAAATAAGACTGGCCTTGAATTAAAATGCTATCTCAACAGTTAGTTTACCAGTACAACATTACAATTTACAATTATGGACAAAAGTTAAGCTCACAAAATAGAGGATACGAACATAACAAAGGAATCAACTGACTTATGAAGAAGAGATATAAAGTGCACGTATATTAGAAGTTCAGAATACGTGAAAATGTTGAACATGTCCATTTTATTTTTATTATTAATATTATAGCATCAACTCTCCATCTCAGTGTCTTTTGCTGTTTCTGTTGGTTGTGTGTGAACCAAAACCTTCCTGTCTTGGAAGACTCAGTTATGAATTTAAAAAAAAAATGAATTACCCATTAAAGAGCGCAATCGATTCCTTCACGAATATTTCCAATTTTACAGTATCTTGACTGTTATAAAGCAGTGTCCAGTAAAGTAAGGGAACATGAATAATAATAATAAATAAATAAATAAATAAATAAATAAATAAATAAATAATGACATAAAACCAGAAACAAAATAGTTAGGTGTGGATATTTGAAAAATGAAAAATAACTATACAGATCTTACGAGGTTAATTTACAAATATGTGTACATTATAGATTTTTGTTGTATCAGATTGTGTTTTAATGAAAAACCTGACGAGTCTACACAGGTTTTCCAACACAGCATTAACGAATGCAATCAAATTAATAATGTAGGATTACCGTGTAGTGATCTTTATTCTATACACCTAGCATTGATTCTAAGGGTGCATTCTCTATTTTTTTGTTCAGACGCAATGGCAGAGAGAGACTGTACAATGTCTTTATATGAATATTTGAGTTTATTTTTTTTAGATGGAATGGCTGACAGAGAGACAAGTGAGGAAAGGTCAAAGATATCACTGATCGTCATGAAACTATTGCATCAAATTGGGAACAATAAGAAGATGAGAAAGTGGAGGCGGTACACTTGGAAACAGCATGAGATACTGCTTTCGTTCATGAACAGATGTGACAGCGGAAGCTGTGTGCAATCATTTACTTTCGGAAGTCAAATTGAGGGTACTACCACACCGGGTCTCAGATCAGACCTTGACGTCGTAATATTCACAGACATTTTTACAATAAGAAATATACAAGATGCTGTGCCGGGAATACGTACTTTTCTGATGGTAAGAGATGAGGACACCCATCCCGGGTACTATAAGCTACAGCTCGTGGATCCTTTCCCTATGGAAGCTGTGCATGCAAGCTCTTTTGAAGCTGGATCATATCCATTAGCTATAGATCGTAACCAGCGCATTGTGCTGAAAGCTTCATTCTTTTTTTATAGAAATGCAACTGAGATTAATGGGCCTGCTGCAACAATAATAAATAAATTTTTCGACATCGATTTTATAATTGCTGTTAGAGTTAACACATGGTCACAAGAAGACATTTCTTGGTTATTAAGGCCCAGACAAAACAACTGGGTCAAACAAGATGAGTTTGATTATTTCTTTGCAAGAGATGTCTTCCTTGTCCCAGTAGGAAACCCTCTCAGCCTTGAACGACATTTAGAGTGGAGAATCTCCTTTACTGCTGTAGAGAGAGAGCTGATGTGGAGAATGAACAATACACAAATTGCTTGTTGTGTTCTGATGAAAATGATCAATAAATGTTTCATTACACCAGCAGTTGGGAAAGGTCTTTCAAGTTATCATTGTAAGACGGTATTGTTCCACTTGATAGACAATACAGACATGGAGTTTTGGAAACCAAATAATCTCTTGACTTGTTTGAATCTAATGCTAAAAACACTTTCCTTATGGGTGGAATCTGGATTTTGCCCGAACTATTTCATAACTAATGAAAATATGTTTCTAGGCAAATTACATGGCCCATTGAGGAAGCGACTACACAGTATTCTGGTTCATTTAATAGACCAGGATTTCAAGTACCTTACTCAGATTGGATGTGATGGACTTGGACAAGCATTATCAGAGGCCTGTAGCAAGCAACAGACCCAGCCCGATGCGTTGCATGCCGTCTTAGAAGCGGTTCGAAGAAGAAATGACTGTGATGTCCAATCCAATGCAGTGAGATCTTTGACATTATCTTTCCTATCTTCTTTCTACAGAGCGCTTCTACACCTTGGTAAAACGGCTGCCCTTCATACACTAATACAGGGGTACCAGACTTGTAACACAATTCTACAAGATTGCTTGTCCGTACTTATTGCACTTGTCTATAGTCACATTGGCTGTCAACTAGCATCTTCATGTATTGCAACAAACCGTATGTATTGCAGAGATATGGAGATGGCACACATGTTCCTTTGGATTGGTAAAGATTCTGACGTCACTGCCGGTAGCCTCAAACTAGCCGGATTCTATCTCAAATTAGGATATGCGTCTCTGGCTGAAGAAATCCTGATTGCGGTGGAGCAGCATTTCAGGCATTTTGTATCGGATGTTTCACCCGTGGGTCCCATACATTGCAAACAAGAGACTCTTCACAAGGTACTATCAGAGGAAATGACAACGGATCAAACCTTTAGGCGTTGCATAGCTCTGTCTGTGATATATCTGCCATCAGAGATCCACTGCGCTCTACCTCCCCTGTGTTATGAGATGTTCCGGTCTGTTGGTGCTGACCCTAACCTCAGAGATCCGAAGAAAAACTACTGGTATGACTGGGCGGTGGTGGACGCTAGACCATATATGTACTTCTTGCAGCACCAGACATACTCCGCAATGGGGATGGAAACACAAAGAAAGGTGGCACTCGACAATCTGTTCTGGTCAATAACACAAAAGAGGATACGACATATGGAGACGTGTCTAAATATGCTGGCTTACTGTTTGAGACAGGAGCGACAGCTAAATCTGGCTTGGGAGTACCTTATGTTATCGCTAAAATTCAAGCCCGAACACAACGCGGTAGTATGGCAAATCTTTGATATGTTGACCCAGTAATGCAACAATCAAATAGTGTTCTAACTGCAGTGTTGTTGTGCATAAAGTGTTGAAAAAATCGGATATATTGCAGTTTTCGATTAAATAACTACAAACATATTGGAATCAGTTTTGGAATGGTAAAATAACTGCACAAAATACTCATATCAAAGAAACTGAAAGTCTACGAAACAGATTGTGATTAAAAATGGTTAGTTCATGAAATTTTCATGAATGTTGTAACTGACAGGAAAATAGTGTATCTATTTTCTTTTAGTATATTCATCAATGTTAATCAAACATACAAATAGTAAGCAAACAAAGTTGAAATATTCAAGTCATGAAAGACAGAAGTAGGTTATGGGTAATAATGAGGCATACTGGATCACATTTCTGTCCGCCTAAATAGAAATAGTCATTGTATTTGTGTGCGTGTGTGTGTGTGTATATATATATATATATATATATATATATATATATATATATATATATATATATATATAGTCTTAAAGTACCTTCATATATTTCTGCCAATCAGACCAGAATACAAAACGGCAATATCACGAATTTGGTAACATGTTGATCTTGACGTGCA
This sequence comes from Megalonaias nervosa, assembly GCA_016617855.1. Taxonomy (NCBI): domain Eukaryota; kingdom Metazoa; phylum Mollusca; class Bivalvia; order Unionida; family Unionidae; genus Megalonaias; species Megalonaias nervosa. Next base: position 4,645 of record JAECUM010046774.1, on the reverse strand, counting down.
GCAATAAAATAATCATCGAATGTTAGTGTTGTTAATGACATCAGTATGGTTACGTGTCGTGAAAATCAGATATGTTGTAACACTCCAAATCAATAGCTGCATACATATTGTATGAATTTATTCGAATGGAAAAATATCAAGACTAATAACAAAAATGAACTGTCATAGAGGGCCCATTGGGATGAATAGTTTAGTTAATGAGATTCAGGAATTTTGGTGACGTGAATAACAATAGAGACAGAAGAGCTTTTTCCGAGATAAATGTGCTTGTTAACGTCACATTCCTTTCAACGTACATAAAAAATTTCATTATATAATGGTATATAATTTAAACTTTTCCTCTGAAATCGGTATGGGAGAAGTAGTAAAAAGGAGGATATCATTCTGTAGCACATGAAAATTCCAATGGATATACCATTGAAGATTTGAAATTCTCGTACATCTCACATTTTGAGACAGACGATAAAAAGCAAATGCTTTTTAAACATTAGTTTCTCCTAGAATACTTACCCGATCACATTAACTTTGGGAATATAAGCCCCAGTACCTCACGAATCCAGCCCTCCCATACACAAAAATTTTGTCTTTCCTGTTTATAACAAATAGACAAAAGGCATTAATTCTCGCCTTTCCCTCTCTTGCCGCCTACAGCTGATGCCAGTATAGGCTGACCGGAACATCGTGTAACGGATTGCTAGTATTGCGGGGAGGATGAGAGGGTATTAAAGTAATGTGATAGGGTGTAACAAGATTATCAGAATGGCTGCTGTGGTGGCCATATTGGATATCAGATAGGCACCATTTTCACTTAAGGGGATCTCTACAGACATTGTTACGAATATGTAATTTAATTACTTGTGTGTTAATTTTAAATTCTTTTTTATTTTATTTTTGTATCATTACATTTTATTGTAATGATTATTTTCACAGGATCTGATATTTTTGAAAGATATATTATGTTTATATAAAACGTAGTATGACTCGCATAAGCACGATTTTTGCATGCCATGGTTTGTCGATTTAGGAAACACTACGCGAAAATGATTGATTATTGCCAAGGTCATTATCTGGCCTACGTGCAAAAATTGCATTGTTTACTGCGCTATTTGATGATGAAATAACCACGCGTTCCATCGTGCGCGCCTGAAACGACGTCTTAGTTCAGTTTAAAAATACTCAGATCCCCGTGAAATAGTCAATCGTATAATATAACTTCAAGAAGAAGGATATATTTCTATTAGGTGCAGTAAGGAGTTGTATTTTTACATCTTTGGAGCTCTACATGTTTTATCATAGATGACAGCTTGTTCAGAAGTTCATCTATTTTTTAGAATATAATAATTTATTCCCTGGAGAACTATACAAGTGATTCCTTTGTATAAAAGTTCTAGGACAGAGACATTTAGTGGAAATTTATTCTAATTTTGGAACATTACAAGCTGTGGTTCAACGTGGAACTCTTGACATTCGTATAAAGACTACACCTTACGTCATCATCCTCCATCTTGGAACCTTGTCGAGATTCAAATTTGAATTCAGTTTGAACTATTTAGTGATAGGACTTGTTTTTGTTTTTTTCAATTCAAGCATAAATGTTTGGATTGTCTTCACAAACTGTAGGTCCTATTTTCTATTTTTGCCTTTTCACAGTGTTTTCTAGGGAAATAAATTATTTTTGTTAAAACTTACAAAGCTTGTTGGTTTCACTCTTTTCTCTAGTTTTTTTTGTACGAGCTTATACGTAACAATATTATGAACTTTGAAAGAGTTGCAGGTGTAAGGTTATTTGCATTGCAGCAGGCACAGTGGAGAGAATGTTGGCATTCCCCTATGTTACTTCCATGTACTGTGGTTGACATTTCGTTGGATGTTGTACTTGTGGAAACTGAACACGGTCTAAGCACACAGCTAACCGAAATGACTGCTCCCATGTGCTCGAAAGTTCAGTTTCAATAAGGCTAAAGTACGCTATCTTTAGCAGTTATTAAAATAAGGAAAACGAATTTTGCAGATTACACAATACCATCTTCTGAGAGAATAATGAACGAATTACCAAATATACAGAATGTAGAACAAGTTATCGGCTCTTGTTTTTACAATTTACCTCTGAATCCAGGATGTGAAAATGACAAGGCGGAACTAGCAGTTTCTTGAGTAAAGTAAAGCCAAGCTGTATACTCTATAGTCCATAGTACAGCCATCAATCATACACCAAAATAAAAAGATTTAAAAGTTCTTTTAACAATGCCTAAGGTATACAAGGTTTTTCTTTAAATAACCAATATAACCCGTCGGAAAACGGGGGAAATTCTTTTTCTTTATAAATATAACCCAATGCAAAATATGAAACTGTAAAGCACTACTACCATAGGACCAACTAGACATCATAAAAAAGTAAAAGCCTTTTGGTGAAAATCCCATGTCAATACGACTTTTATGGAAGTAGCGATAACAAGATTTTGAAGATGACTGCTGTGGTTGCCATATTGGAAATCAAATCAGCCCCATTTTCATGTAAGAACAAAACGACATCATAAGAAGTCTGTTTTAGTAAATTATATATAACCTACAATAATTTCCCGGTCATATTAAAGTTAGGAATATAAGCCCTACCACCTCCCGATTCCAGTCCTCCCAAAGATGATAATTGGTCTTAATGTTTAAAATATAGACAAAGGGCAATAACTTTTGCCCATTACCTCCCCTTTGCCACCTACATGTGACGCTAGTAGTGGAACATCGTGTCAAAGGATGCTCGTATTGCGGGGAGGTTGAGAGGGTGTTAAAATAATGTGACCGGGTAAGTATTCAAAGAGAAATAAAATTTACTAAAAAATTTGCTTTCTCCTTCAAATACGTTCCCAGATCACATTAACGTTAGGAGAATAGGTAATAGGTGAACGGAATGTTGAGCAGCCAACCTATACCTCAAGTAACCTCTGAGAGGAGAATATTGGATTCCCCATATGAAGGTTAACCTAATCTCCCAGTTGCGATCAGCACAATCAGAGGCAATGTGGATTACGTCGGGAAAGAAGAAATAATGAGATCTTCGTAGCAGAAAAGAAGTTTCGAGCGAATCGAGCAAAAGCTGTGCGGGGTGTTCGTCCGGAGGTTATGCCGATGTCAGTTCGGTCTATTGGCTGCTTGTGCGACTAATACTGGACTTAACAGATCCAGAGTGTATCGTGGTGGAGATATGTCTCGAAGATGAAAACTCGAGAAGGCATGCCAACTGAATGCCTTGACTAAATCTTTGATAAAACATTACGATCAAAGACATAGCTTCTAGAGATTGCTCTTATTTCGTGAGCAGAGACTATCATAAGACGACTCTGTTCTGGTGATAGGTCAGAGAATGTATTGCCCACTTCAGCAATAATGAGAGGGCTTGAAGGGTTACGTCCTCTTTCCAAGGTTTAACTGGGAGAAAGAGGCGTCTTCGGGCTCTACGAATTGTCTCAGCACACTTCCGATAAAGTCTGAGCTCAAGTACCGGATCCTGTTTGCAAGCCTCTTGGGATATGTCAATGCAGGAGAGAAGACGTTTTATTACATTCTGATTGCTCACGGACAGCAACCTGTTCTTTGCGACGAAACCAGGTTGCGTCCTAAGGATCGTAGAGCCATCTGAACGAAACTGAAGGTAGACGAGGTCAACAGAGAGGGCATGTAATTCACTCACTGATTCTGCTAACGCTATCAGGAAACAGGTTTTGTAGGAATGAAGCTTCAGCGAGGTCCTGGCTTGTTTGAATTCAGTCAAGACAGAACTCAGGAAAGATTCCACTTGGAAAATAAAATAAGTGACTTAGGCCTATGTGAGTCAAAGTTGGATAACAAATCAGAGAGGTCTTGTGATCACGAAGATCCTCTCTGTCATTCATGACGAAACGTGTCCGATATCATAAAACGTAACCCTTAATAGTACTCGGAGCCAACTTTTTCCCATCAAAGAAAAAGTGAGCTACATGTTGAACAGACACACTTAAAGGGGACAATGGTTTGTTATTTTGCTCCAGTCCCTGAAAACGCAACAATTCCCTTCGCAAACCTTTAAAATCAACAGCCTTGTAGCTCATGCAATTGTTGTCACGGCTGACGGGTTGAATTGTTTTTATTGCAAGGCTGTCCTGATAAGAGCCGAGCGCGAAGGCGTTCCGGGCAAGGATGAAACATGTGGGTCCGAGGCTGTTTAAGAAGATTCGGCCTGGCCGGGATCTTCCTGGTTAGATCTATAACTAAATGGAGCAGATCGTTCATCCAGGATTTGTCTTAGCGACGAGGGGACTACTTGCCCCTCAATTTCTGTATGACCTTGAAACTAAGATTGTTGAGAGGATAGACAAAGAACGGAGATCCTTCCAACTGAAAGAGTATCGACGGACCAAACCTCGGGATCTGGTACCGGTGAAACGAAGGTGGGCTGTTTGTGATTCCACAGGGTTGCAGAAAGATCTATCATCAGACACCCCCATTAATTGCAAATTTAACGAAAGATCGACGGATGGAGAGGGCCATTCTATATGGACAATCTGTCCTCTCCTTGAATGAAAATCGACCTAGACATTGAGTCTGCTGAGAATGTTTCTGATCTGGGTGTCGATTTTGTGTTGTGATTTGCGTTGGGGTGATTTCGTACCCC
>JAECUM010046773.1:5000-29682 GCA_016617855.1 Megalonaias nervosa | reverse complement strand
CAGAATTTTTATAAAGAAAAGCACTTGTTTTGTTTCCCAGAGAATATAAATTATTAAATCCCCCAAAATAGATGAACTTTACAACAAACTGGCATCAACAATAAAAACCTCTTTAGCCCTCAAGGTTTAAAATACGACTGAAAAAAATCTACTAGGAAATAGCTGTTTTAACCCACATGGTGGCTCACATGACGGGGCTACGTGATCACTAATTTGAACAGCGCAGTAAAAACAATGCCATTTAGCACGTAACTTAGAATAGCCCTATCTAAGAGTCAGATTCTAACACTGGAAATAAATTAAAAAAGAAAGACTGTTTACAACTCAGCTAACACGTAGGCCGAACATGACCTTGGTAATAGCCAATCGTTTTCACTTAATGTTTACAAAACGTCTCAACCAAAGTGAGCTAAAAATACTGATAATGTAATACCTTTTACATTTTACACAGGTCAAAACAGAGAAGTGAATTTTCCGAAAATAGTCAAATCCTGTGAAAATTATCATTACAATAAAATCTAACGAAAAAAATAAAAAAAATAAAAGAATTTAAAACTATCACCTAATTAAATTACATATTCGTAACACTTCCCCCATAAAGAAAAAGATGTATATAATAAAGCTTTCGTTTTACCATATATAAATTATACATGAGGTAAAACAAAATTTCCATAAAATAATTCTTATGAATTATACAAAGTGTACACGAAATAATATTTCTATACACGGAAAAGTGAATCTGCAATCAAATTGTCTTTTCCTTTGATGTGCCTGATGTCAAGATTATATTCTTGTAAAAACAAACTCGACCTTAATAATCTTTGATATTTATTTTGCATCTTGTCGATAAAAGTAAGGGAGTTGGGATCACTAAACACAGCAACCGGAGAAAGAGCTGAACTAATGTAAACTTCAAAATGCTGTAATGCCAATATTAAAGCCAAACATTCCTTCTCGATTGTTGAGTAATTTCTTTGGTGCTTATATAATTTCTTAGAGAAATAGCACACTGGATGATCAACACCATTTCTATCTTCTTGAATCAATACTGTCCAACCCCAACATCACTTGCATCAACATATAGTTTAAAAAATTGACTGAAATTTGGAGCTGTAAGAACCGGCGCACTTTTAAGTATGGCTTTTAACCTATCAAAAGCCTCCTGACATTTGTCAGTGCAAAGAAACTTGTTTTTCTTACTCAACAAGTTTGTCAGGGGTTCAGCAATATTAGAAAAATTGGAACAAAATTTCCGATAGTAACCAGCCATACCCAAAAATTGCATCAGTTGCTTTTTACTGACAGGCACAGGGAATTCAGAGATAGCCTTGACCTTAGCATCTATAGGTTTAACTTGACCATGTCCCACAATATGTCCTAGAAAAGTTACACAAGCACGGCAAAACTCACTTTTAGAGAAATTGATTGTCAAATTTGCTTCAGTGAGTCTGTCGAACAATTTCCGAATCGTTGCAAAATGTTCTTTCCAGGTGTAATTGTAGATGTTGACATCATCGATGTAAGCATCACAATTATCTAGACCAGAGGTAATCATATTCATCAAGCGTTGAAAAGTACTTGGGGAACGCTTCATCCCGAATGGCATTACTTTATATTGATAGAGTCCATCTGGTGTCACGAATGCCGAAATTTCTTTTGCCATTTCTGTTAGTGGAATATGCCAAAATCCTTTCAGAAGGTCAGATTTGGTGACATACTTGGTATTTCCAATTTTATCAATACAGTCATCGATTCTTGGTAATGGGAATGAATCTGTTTTTGTCACACTGTTCACCTTCCTATAATCAGTGCACATACGGAAAGTTTTATCTGGTTTCGGAACAAGTATACATGGTGAACTCCAGTCACTTTTACTGGGCTCTATAAAATCGTTCTCCAGCAAATATTGAATATCCTGTTTCAAGTATTCCTGTTTGAGAGGGTTCATCCTGTATGGGTGTTGTTTCACAAGTTTTGAATCTACAATTTCAACGTCATGAAAAATTTTGTTTGTCCTCGTAGGAATATCTGGAAACAAGTGCTCATATTCAAAGAATGACTGTTTAAGTTCATTCCTTTCTTGTTGTTGCAAATGTAAAAGTTTCTGGTCCAGATTTTTCATAATTTCCGAATTCCGAGGATTTGTTACTCCAAGATCAACAGAGTCCGATTGCATTTCTTGACTTAAATACTCAGTTTATGGGACAGGTACAACTAAATTAATTGCATGATTTACTTGGCTATCTCTTTCAATATACTAGTACTCCATTAATTTATTTAGATTAGAGTACAATACTATAATTTAACTCATTCATTTTCTTCTTAACTTTGTAAGGGCCGTAAAATCTAGATTGAAGAAAATTTTGAAGAATGAGCAAGAGATAATGAATTCTATTACAAGACTCAAAACATCTCTCAATTAAAGTTCTGTGAAACCATAATTTCACTTTTGACTTGAATAGCTGAGTGCCAAATTCAAGCATAACAAGCTGGAAAATTCCAGACATAAAATTTGACCCTTGATCCGATTTGACAAATTTTGGAAGGACAAATTGCATAAAAAATCTTTATCAAAGCTTTTACTATAGTTTTGGTTTTAATATTCCTCAAAGGAATTGCCTCTGGGGATCTTGTTGACGCACACATAATGGTGAACAAGTATTGGTTACCTGACTTGGTCTTAGATAAGGGACCAACACAATCTACCATAATTCTGCTAAATGGTTCGTTAAATGCAGGAATAGGTTGCAGATGAGCCTTAGGTATCTTCTGATTGAGTTTTCCTACCATTTCATATGTATGACAAGGTTACACAATTTGCAAACATCACTTTTGATTTTTGGCCAATAAAAGTGAGTCAAGATCTTGTGATAAGTTTTATTTATCCCTAAATGACCTGGCAGAGGAGTTTCATGGGCCAAACTAAGTATTTCCTGTCTGTACGATTTTGGAACTGCAATCGGATAGTTTACTGACCACTCGTCACCATCAGGTACCTCGGGAGGTCTCCATTTTCTGATAAGAATTCCATTTTTAATGAAATAACAGACAGGTACGTCAGTTGCTTCAGTTTAACTAATGGCCCTCTGAAACAAATAAGAGATCTCAGGATCATTTTCCTGTTCGACGACAACTGATTGTCGTTTATCACCCTGATTAGATAAAAGAGAATGAGTAGTTAAAAGAGGATCACTGTGATCAATACCTTTTGATTGATCCAAACAAGGAGTGAAAGTGACCTCATCAAAAGCCTGACCAATGCATGTGTCAGCTAAAGGATACTTTCCTTATCAAAATCATTCTCAAGAGCTTTCTTTGCCAAAGCTCTAGTAACTGCACAAGCTGGGTATAAATCAGGAATTCTTTTTCAATAGGATCAACTTTCTGATCCAAAGAAGGCTTGTCAGTTATAAGTGTAATAACCACAACCTTGCCTCCAGTTAGGTCGTTGCCTAGTAACAAATGAATGCCTTTAACGGGTAGGTTAGACACTATACCGACTGTCACAGGTCCTGAAACTAAGTCCGATGACAAATTTACACAATGGAGAGGAACATTAACAAAGCCGCACTCTACTACCTGAATGAGAACACTCATTAGAAGAAGACTTCTCAGAAAAAGGCAAAGTACCTGATAATAAAGGACTCTGAGAAGCTCCTGTATCCCATACAATTTTAATAGGGATAGGATTGACCAAATCACCCAAGAGTGATATAGAACCCTTCGACATGAATGGTTCATAATTCTCCATAATAAAATCAGACAGGGGTTTATGAGACCCAACAAATGTATTGCTTTTAATACATGACTGTGACCTTGACCTCTTAGAAATAAGAGCATTTGAGATAGGTCTATCTTGATTCTGATGCTTATATTTCAATTTAAAGCAGTCAGAAATAACGTGTCCTTTCTTCTTGCAATAGGTACACGTAGGAAGAGACAAAGATTTTGAATCAAGTTCATCAGAAGCTTGATTTTTAAAAGTTGTGCCAGACTGAGTTTTAGAAGGAGTTGTATTAGGCTGAAATATCTTTCTACCAGTAGACTACTGAATGAAAGACTTGCTTACAAGAGAAACTTTATCAGTCAATAAATACTTATCAGCAGCACGAGCAGCATTTTCCAAGGTTTTGATCTGATGCTCTTCAAGATAAGTTTAATGTCGCTATGCACACAGTTCTTGAACTCTTCAAGTAATACAAGTTGTTTGAGACTTTCATAATCATGTTCAACTTTTTCGGCTAAGCACCATCTCTCAAATAAATGCTCTTTTTCTCTTGCTAACTCGACATGAGTTTGTCCAGCATCTTTTTTTGTAGTTCCAAAATTTTTGCCGATAAGCCTCAGGGACTAACTCATAACCCTTTAAAATGCATTCCTTAACTACATCATAGTCAGCACTTTGGTGAACTGACATTGAATTGTAAATATTACTAGCTTTACCAATTAGTACACATTGTAGTAATTTAGTCCAATGCTCCCTTGGCCATTTCAAATTTTCAGCAACTTTTCAAAATAAATAAAATATTGGTCTACTTCCTTTTCGTTAAAAGAGGGGACTAGTCTAATATTTTTTGTAATGTCAAAACCTGAATTTGTATGTGAAGTGGGATCGTGCTTTTCACTTGCCAGCTCCATTTCTTTCATTTTAATTTGAAATTCCTTTTCATCCTTCTCTTTTTGCATTTGTAAGTGCATTTGTTCTTTCTGTAACACCATTTTTCTTTCTTTCTCTCTTTCTTGTGATTGTAACTGCATTTGTTTATCTTTCTCTTCTGTCTCTCTCTTTCCTCTTTCTCAAATTGCAATTTCATTTGTTTATCATTCTCTCTTTCCTGTCTCTCTCTCCTCTTTTTCAAATTGCAATTGCAATTGCTTCTCTTCTAATTGCAACTGCATTTGTTGTCTCTTTCCTCTTTATGAAGCTCGAGCTTTCTTAACTCCAATTCCATCTTGTATTTCATTCTTAATTACTTTACTTTTATGTCAGAGTTTGATACAGACTTACTGACCGAAGCCAAACCACTTTTATCAAAAACATTCTTCTCTACCAAATACTGAATCAAAATGTTTTTAATTTCTTGTTTCGTTAAGGAAGTCTTTGCTTCTGAAAGATCGTATTTTCTGGCAAGTTCAAGGAATTCATCTTTTTTTTTCAGACTATCCAACTGCTCCTGAGTAGGACTAGAAAGAAAAGTCTCCACTTTTGATGACATTGTGAATAAAAGCCTGTTGTTTTCACTAAAGATTTCAAACAAAATATGAAATAGTACTTGGGATTTAAAATATTCTGAAAACTAGGGGAATTTAAATTTCAAAAAACAATTTTCTGAAATATTTTAGCCAAAACTCATATATCCCAAGGACGATATCCTCAATTTTCTTTTGTTACGTGTAGGCTCGTACAAAAGTAACAAAAGAAAAGAGTGAAGTCAACAAGCTTTGTAAATTTTAACAAAATAATTTATTTCCCTAGAAAACAAGTTAAAAATATGAAATAGGACTTACGGGTTGTGAATATAACCCAAAAATTAATCCTAGAATTCAAAAATATAAGTCCAATCACTAAACAGTACCAATTGTATCCAGGTTCGGAGCTCGATGAAGTTCCGATATGGAAGGCGATGACGTCCTGTATGACCAGTTTGTGCTGATTTGTCAACAGTTCCTTGTTGAGTCACCAAGAATATAATTCCGGCTTTTGAATTCCGAATAATTTAGTGAATGTCTTTGTCCAAGAATTTCGTTAAAGAAGAGTATTTTCCAGGGTGAATAAATTATTTTAAATACGAAAATCAACTCAAATGGCAACAACAAGAGAAATAATTTGAGCCCGAAGGTATATTTTACGACTGATCAAATCCACTAGAAAACGTCTGTTTTAACCCACGATTTTAGATCACATGGTGGCTCACGTGACGGGGCTACGTGATCACTAGTTTGAACAGCGCAGTAAAAAAACAATGCCATTTAGCACGTGGCCTAGAAAATCCCTATCTAAGAATCAGATTCTCACGCTGGAAATGAATAATAGAAAAGGCTGTTTACAACTTCGCTAACACTTGGGCCGAACATGGCCTTGGTAATAACCAATCATTTTCGCTTAGTGTTTACAAATCTCTGAACCAGGGTGAGCTAAAAATAATAATAAAGCAATACTTTTGCGTTCTAATCAGGTCAAAACAGAAGACTGAATTTTCCCCAAAAAATATCAAATCCCGTGAAAATGATCATTACAGTAAAATGTAATGACACAAAAATCAAGTAAAAAAGGAATTTTTCAACTAATACACAAGTAATTAAATTACATATACGTAAGGGCAGGGAGAGCAGGCAAATGTAAGCCATTTGGCATGTATTCGTGTGTGTATGTGTGTGCGTTTGTGTGTAAGTGTGTGTGTGTGTGTGTGTGATTTTGGATTTTTAACGTAGCTTTAGCAATTTTTCAGTCATATCGCTACGATGTATGCAGTGTGGCAGTTTATAGTGATGTCTAGCACTGGGGCATCATGTACCAGACACGTAGCATGATGTCCCACCCAGTCACATTATCCTGACACCAGGCCCACCAGTCCTAACACTAACGTCTTAATGCTTAGCGCCAAGCGAGGCAGCTGTTAGCACCATTTTTGTAAGTCTTTGGTATGACTCGGCCGGGGATCGAACTCACGACCTCCCGCATCCGAGGAGGACGCTCTAACCACTGGGCCACCGGAGCGGTGGCATGTATTGGTATTTAGATCACATTAGTATGACGCAATAGTAAGTGAACCGGATCTATGACCAGCAAATAGCAGCAGACATTAAGTATTGTAGCGTTATCAAGTATGTAGATAATATTATTAGTAACAAAAAGTGATTAAATATATCAGCAGCTGTGTACTAGAGTAAAAAATTTTTACAACAGTGATATATTTGTTCATCACTTTATGGAAGCGATGCCAAGCCCCAAGACAGTCTAACAAATTGTTTTCTAAAAACATGAATACTTTTCTGATATTTTCTAGTTACGACGAGATATATCACAAAATAATCAAAATGCTTGGAAAACCCCCCATAAACTTGTCATATTTAAATTTGTGCATGTAATTGAAGATTCTCTCTCTCTCTCTCTCTCTCTCTCTCTCTCACGCACACACACACACACACACACACACACACACACACACACGCACGCATTGGATGAGAACAATGAAATAATTACAAAGGGAAATTTTAGAAAGAAGATGTTATTAAAATATGATGTCACGTTGATGTGTTCTTTCTAGAGGTATATCTACCATCGATATGTAATGAAGTGTACATTTCGCGTGCAATATGCATCTCGGTACGTCCGTTGATCATTGCAAAGCCACAGATACCTTAATTCATTTAGATTAGTTTATTAGATAAAGAATGTATTAATATAAAGAATTTCTTAACATAAAATAATAAGATTCAATTTGCAATATGAATAAACCAAGGCTACACAAGTATTGTACCACTTTACAGTTGTTGGAAAGTTGTACCAGCGTTACAAGTAGCAACAACTTCTTGTATAGTTTACAACATGTAAACTGACCAAGAAATATCATTTGTTATTAATTTTATTTCTGCAAATTCCAGTGTTACTATCATTGTACTCTATAATGACCCGGTAGAACTTGTCTGAGGTCAGGTCACATTACCTAGTCATGCCATATTACAAGCAAACCAGTAATGCCACGACGAACCAACGATACTGCCTGACTACTTTTCAAAATTATTAACCAATCGATAATTGTTTACTTTTCAATATTAGACGTCAGTTAATTACATTGCATAAATTAAACTATTGCAACTTATATCTAATTTAAAAAAAACCCCAAAACATATTTCATATAAATTATAATTTACCTTCCCAATTTATTGGAATGTTCTGAGAAAGACTGATTTATAGAAATGCTATCCTGTTATGAAGACAGAATTAGCTTGTATATACTTAGAAAAGAGGTTTGTTCTGAATTCTGATAAATAATGTGGAATCTAGTTTATTTTGGTTTACCACACTTATTATTTTCTTTAAAAAATCCCATACAATTTCGAGACAAATTGAACTCTTTCTCGTATTCATTTTTAGGGTGTTGGGTACGGGTAGCTGAAGTTCATCGGTGGGAACACTGGTTGACGTTTGATATAGTAGGGAACACGGTTCTAGGTGCAATGTCGGCATCATGACCGTAATGGGGCTTTGACTCCATCTGCACTCTTTGCAATCCATCGTTAAGTGAACAAACAAACAGCGAAACAAACAAGATCATGCAAAATTAAAGACACCAACATTCAAACAAAAAGACGCTAAACGCACAATCAGCAGCTCCCATTCATTCGATCACGTGATTGTTTACGGGGATTTCGCAAGTTGTAGTTGAGATTTGGGACCCTGAACGAATCAGGAAACGTGATGTCACATGTTGTGGTTTTGAGGAACTGACCTAGTGTCGGGTATGAAGCCACTAAGCGATACTATTGTCATCCTGCATAAACCGTCCCGATTTTGCTCTATCATGAGTTACCAGCATAATCATCTTACGTCAAAAACTAGGCATTATATTTTATTATTACTTATCAAGAAAATGAATTAATATATGCATGCTAGTCCAAGAATGTGGAAGTGGCAAGTAGTGTTACCCTTGTCCGTCCTACCGTCACTTCAACCTTCTTTTCTTCCGTCTGTAGGTCTGTTCGTCACACTTTGATTAAGTTTTGCGCTGCGGTCAAAAGTGGCTGTAGCGAGGAAATTATTATTATTAATTATTACTCTATTGCCCATTTTTGTTCCTAAAATTAATTTGATACTATATACGCAATAATTTTGGTGCAATAATTTCTAAATATTATTTGGAATACGTATTCCTATAAGTTACAAAATTGCTTCTCTTAAATACAGTATTTGACCATTTTAAGCACACATAAATCAGTTGAATCGGTTGGGGAGATTAATAGTATATCAACACGTGAAAGGCTATTTAATACCGACGCAATAGAATTAAACGTTTTACCCACAAATAGCACGGCAACCCGGCAAGGTATTGGCAGCATTTGAACCAATAACCTAAAGAGTTTAATTTGTGAATCCGGCACGCTTACTACTAACAGAGAGAGAGAGAGAGAGAGAGAGAGAGAGAGAGAGGGTAGTGCCTGTCCTGTTCATTCTACGTAAAATATGTTTCCAGTAGAAAAACCTTTTTATGACAATTACTTAGCAGTGGAGACGTTGCTCAGTGTATCAATCGAATCGAGAACCCCGGGTCATGTGAGGAAAGTAATAAATCATTTCCATATGACGACTATTCAGGCATACGAAGGAGGCCTCGGTAGTTTGGTTTTGGTAGAACGATGGACTCGTAATGCAATGTCGCGGGTTTAATATCCGCCCATGCCTATCCAGGTCTATTGCCTCTGTGAAACCTAACACCCATTTCTCTGCGTGATGAGGTCAATAATGAGTCTAAAGTGCTGTTAAAAACCAACCAACCAGTCAAGCAGACTGTTTGCTTTAACTCCTGTAATTCTATCCTTGTTTCACAACAGGAGCTGGAATGATGGTATAGGTTATTGTTCGAGGTATGATTGTCCTTGAACAAACGTTCACCTGTGACATTTACTTGGAAAACAAGTACAATTGTTGTTTTCGTTCTTGTTGTTATGGATTTAACACCATTTTCAGCACATGATAGACTATAAATGGCGGCCAGTATATTTGGTGGAGGAAGAATCCGGGGAAACCCCAGGGATGAACCACCTATCCACGAAAAGATAAGGGCAAGCTTTCTCGCAAACCTGATCTGGAGTGCTGATGTTAGTAAATCCAGGTGGGTCTCTGGTAGCGCAAAACAACAAAGGAAGAAAAAAAGAACTAAATTGAAAAGTCATCAGTGCCAGTATTTTTCCATTGAGCTTTTTCGTGATATTTAAAACTGGGCTGTCAAGGGTAAACAGTGTCAGTATTTTATACTGAGCTTAGAATGATGATCAGTAGCAGTATTTTTCCATTGAGCTTAGAATGGTGCGTAATCCGTGATAGTATTTTTCCATTGAGCTTTTTCGTGATATTTAAAATTGGTCTGTCAAGAGTAATCAGTGCCAGTATTTTCCCATTGAGCTTAGAATGGTGTTCATGTACAAAATAACATTGATCGGTGCATATCCTGTTGATGTACTGGGCGTTACTGTTGTCATATTTTGTCTCGGGTTAATGTGGCTCTTCGGTTTTAAAAAATGGTTGGCGGATTTCTAAACACCACCAAGATCTTACTAACAAGGCCTACATACAAGGCTCGGATCAGCTTCTGGCAATTAAGATATCAACATTTTTCCAAGGCCCGGATGTAGAATCGGGGTTCTTGGTGGCGCAGGTTGGTCGCCACCCCCCAGAAAAAGGTCCGAGTCCGATCGTTCCCCACCCCCCCACCCCCGTAGCTGAAAACTTGGGTTCATCACCAAGGCCAACGTCTGTAGACCCGGCCTAAATACTTGTTACAGCCTTGTTGATGTCCTGCGTCCTTTTTCCAGCGTTGTGCTCGGCTTGAATCTTTAAGGAAATCAGCTTTAGATGGTACTCTGCCTGTACCGCCTGTAGCCACGCCACCGGATTGTCTTGGCGGACCCTCTCGTCGGGGTGCCATGCCATGCAGGTTAAAGGACGAAGACTGGAAACTAGAAACATTGAACACAAGCGCGTAAACAATACACGCTCTCCTCTCCCTCTCATCATCACGGCGACCTTGGTCACTAGGCGACCTTTATAATATTGGCTTGATAATGCCCTTCTTCAGCAAGCACAGCATGTGCCCAAAGGGTAATCACCATGTTGAGGTTCATTTTCCACACAGTGTCGCTATGTTAAGCACAATCCTCGTGTGAATTAGGGCAATAGTGTAGTAGATGGTTAGCTTGCCCATGTACTGTTTCACCGCAATAACCAGCACCAAATGGTTTGCTGCATCGAAATCGAGTGATATGCCGCTAATACCACAGATGGTTGCTTGGTTTCCGCTTCTAATCACTTGGACGTAGTCGTTGAACATTAGTTCAAAGGTAAGTCTCTCTGTTAGGCCAGTTTGATAAAGGCATGTGGATCGCTATGATCTCATAGTCTGGAGTAATGTAGAAGAGGCCACAAAAGGTGTCTGACAGGATTTTGTCCGAATGGGTGGCCGCAATTGTATTTCCTCCACCCACATGCAGAGCTAATGTGTTGGTGTTCTGGATTCCCTGGACGACCAAGATTGTTTTTGGCCAGTTCATCTATCTCGGGATTGACGGTGAACTATTTTTTGCGATGCCCGCCCGAAGTGTTTCTTGATTGTGCGGTTTGGGTTTGCAACGCCTGTCCTGGCTATCAAGGCATGTACAAAGCTGAGCCTGGTGGTGTCGGGCACAGTGGTATTGTTTTCCACTAGGCTTGCTGATTTTGATCTATTGAGCTGCGACTTTTGATAGTCACAATGATCATCGATTGCATTCCCTTTGCGCGAAGCTCAAGCGTATATTTGTATATTGAAGATAAATTTTGCAGCGTTTCGAACCTTTTAATGCAGGCCATAATCGAAACTGGCAATCCACGACTTCATTTTAATTTTTTTTCCTGGTACAATAATCCATAAGAATTATCAAGCGTTGTATGTTGATGATTCACTTACAAATAACCTTTTCTACGCTGAAAGATGGCGAGATATGTCTTGAGTACAAAAGGAGTGGCCTTACTATTGCGGACTACTTGTTCTCCATAATGAGGAATGATGGAAAAGAAGTTTGCGACAAAATCTAAAATTTGAGAAAGCCCGAATACCTCGCATCATCCTTTACTGCCGCTTCAAAATAAAATCTCTCAAAAGGAGTTGTAAACTCCTCATCCACAGACAGATTTTGCACCAAGAGCGTCGGAGGTGCAGGACGGAATGGTCTATGTAATGGTGTTCGGAAAACAATTTTAATTTCGTGGGCTTTTCTGTAGGGAAAGTACATATTTTTCATTAATATTTATAAATTCTGCGTTGAGCATTGCAAACTGATCGAATTAAACAAAGTGAAATACAGTAGCAAATCGACGTCAACCAAAAGCTTGAGAACTGCCACAAGAAGGAATTCCTCAGCTAGAAGAATTGCCACAGACACAGAAAACATTTGCCATCCTCAATCACAGTGCACAACTACGTAAGAGTTTGTCATGAATTTAAGAGATCATCCGATGAGCAGTCCCCCAAAACTTTGCAGCTAAATAGTTTCCATCAAGGAGGCTTTCGAAAATAATCTTAACAAATCTTCTTCTGTTGCCTTGTCTTGGGTACGTTTTGTCGGGAACAACTCGTGAACTATCGCATATTTGTTCACGGCGCTGGGTTTTATCGCGAACATCATTTCCTTGTCGGTCATGTTCGCTCTAGTCGGGACCAGCCCTGCCAAAACCTGGTCCAAACTTTTTGAAACAGTGGGTTAAACAAACAAAGGTCTTTGTCTTGCTTCCCGACATCATAGTAGGAATCCTTTCTTTCTGACTCAAATCAGATATATCGGTCGATTGGCTGGCTGGCTGAACACCAGGTGGTGCTCACTGTTGCGGTTGTAGCATCTTTATATGCTCTTATTTAATGAACCACGCGGAGCTAGCAGGTGGATTTGCATGACCTCAACTCCCACTATGATTCCACCAACAACATGCGCAATTTACTGTAGCCGGGACGGCGGTTGCAGCCAAAAAGGTAGCCGAGACCTTTCTGGCGCCACTAATGCCAACTTTTTCTGCAAGGTCAGCACCAGGGGCTACAGTGTTTGCTCGCTCAAGAGCAGCATGACCGGCGGTTTTATTGTTGTTTTAAACCTCGTGTCTTGTTTATTTGTTGCAGCTGCTGAAACTCTTCGATAATTACAGTTTTGTGCTCCTCGTTTCCACGCTTCAGTTCAGTCAGGTCGACCTCATCGTTTGTGCCCAACTTTGCATAATCGCCGGCAATCGGATGTTGTTGTTTTGTAGTCGGAGTAGCTTCCAATATTCAGCTTCATGTTTGATCGAAGCATGTACCGATGCACAGAACTCACGGCATAATCTAGCTTGCTTAATGAGTTGCCAGTGATTTGTTTGTAGTTTCCTTTTTCTCGGCCTTGTTGGATATTTCCTCCATAAAAGCCAAACACTGCTTTTGGGTGGCATAGGCGCCGATTTTCTGAAATGCGCGCATAGTACGGTCCACACAATCTCTTGGATGCTTTCATTGATCCTGACCATCCCGGCCATTGCTAATCCTTGCGATCATTTTTCACAATAAATGATGGACAAAACTGCGGTCTTCAGAGCAATAGTTTCCAACAGTTTACAACAGACACAGCGATGATGCGTTTGGCAAAGTAAAGTGTGCCAATAAAGTAGCACGTTTTTTTGTGTGTTGCGCCAGTCTGTTGCCGCATCAAAGCCAAAACTCGTTGCATAGTCGACTGAAGGTTTCCATATCAATATCGTTATCGTTCCACCTCCAACTTGTGTTTCCTGTTAAGGCAGCCTTTAACTCATGGTTATTATCGGCTTGGATTTACAGTTGAAATGTGTAAACAGTGCTCGCAAGAAATTTTCCACCCAGCTATATGTGGTCATAAAGGCTGATTCCACAACCGGTCGACGCGCACCAAACTACAAAGTTTACCTGGTTTTGCTAAAATCGCACTTGTCTTTCCAGGCTGCCATCCCATCTTTCCACGGAGGGAGAAACTAGTGAGACAGAGGTGAGTACTGTATAACTTCTTTTTGGCCCAAACATTTACAAATTTTCAAAAAGAATAGTTTTTCTGAGAATACCATGGCAAAAACATTGTTCAACATTTCAAAAAATTTAAAACTACAATTGAGGTTTAAAAAATTAGTTACATGTAATGTCATACACACGTGCCCATTACGTCACATGTCTATCAAATAGCCATTTTGTGCTATAATTGAAGCTATTTTCTCAAAAAGTCGGTAGTTGACTTGCAACAACCGATTTCATATTTTTCATCGAATATAGATCAATGTGTAAATAATCTTTCACTAGAATATCGTTTTGTTTGTCTCATGTGGATAATGAGAAAACGAGAAAATTTAAGTCGGTGGTCATTGGTATCTAGCATCTCTTTAACGATCAGTGTTAACTACATCTAAACTGACCTTTCTGCTACAATGAACACACAAAATGATACTAACATGAAGTAGCGATATACTTTTGAAATAATCAGTGTTATAGCTGAAGAATTTGTTATAAACAAGAAATTTCCCATGTTTAAGGCTTGAATGGAGACAAAAGGTGTTACATTATTTACGATTGTATAATCACAGTTTAAAGAACGAAGTTGAATAGGGACCTATTTAGGCCCCTAAATTAGCGATAAATTTATGTGCTTGTGAGAGAATTTGCTATTGTTATACGACAACGGCTATATGTTCGCCGTAACATACGTACATATGATATTATTCAACACTGTAAAATGACCTTTAAGTAATGTTTCAAAATGGGCGCAAGTTTGTCAAAAACCTGAAATTGTGCAATATTCTGCATCTTCCAAGTTCTCAAAAACTATCAATACAACGTTTTACTTTTTGACAGAAAACACATTTTAAAACCATCTAATACATGCAAATGTTATATCTTCTCGTTTGCTCCCATCCCTGATGAAAAGACACACGAGGACAAGCTGTGATCTTAGTTCACCCGTTATGTCCGTCGCCATATGAGCCTAGTGGGTCAGCTATCTTCAACTCCGACAAAAAATCATCAGAATATAAAATTATAATGTGAATCATACACATTCGAGCTATCAAAGTACTGAAATTAGCATTGAACAAATTTTAAAATGCAGTAAGTGTTACCATCATTATTAGTTTCCAATTTGATGAATTACTTCGGTACACAGTTTCACTTTATCCTGTATAAAAGAACAAAAATAACACTAGATCTCCGTCTCCAGCAGAATGCAACACGGAAAAATAAATTGAATCCATTAGTTCTCAAGGAAGTATTTAAAGAAAGGGGTTATATTATTCAGTTATAAATTTTACTCAGTTTATGATGCAACAACAAGTATCAATTAATTTGTTTTTCCTCAAAAGGCAGAACAGAAGTTTTGGAACCTGGTATTTAGTCGTTATAATTAAATTTGCTTTTAATTTTTCCTTCACTGATTCATAGTTGCTACTCCTGCTCCATTTCTTTATTTCAGTCTTTCTTTCTTGTGTCACAAATTTTTGACCCTAACTGAAACCATTATCTATCCAAAGATTCGAATTAGCTTTAAGTAAAAGATAACAAAATAACACAAAACGAAATATGAAAACAATTTGTTTTTAAATTCTGCTATTTCTACTGATTGCTTATGTTTGTCATTATCTAGCTCATTATTGTTTATCATGCCACTGTTTCCTGAAGCTGATTGGTAGCAATAGTTTGCTTGTGCTCGCAAAACCTTGATATTATTCAACTCGTTTCATAAATTTAATATTAAACTATTACCCATTTGAGATCCTCTATTTATGAGCTTACAAGAAGACAAAATGTTACCCTGTCAGATTGAAATTCAATGCCATATTACCTTTCTTATTAGAAGTACAAGGGCTTGGGAATGTATAATGCATGCCCTAAAGAGAAATTGTTATGGTTTATATCTGGATACTCATAATCGACCGTTTGATATAGAAGTTTTAAAAAATCGGGGGAAAATGAATTACTAATGCACGGTTCTCTCCAAAAACGATACTAACCTAAGTCTAATACCGTTTCTTGATTATATTCACCACTGATGAAACAAGAGCGAAAGGGATAAATAAGGTGTATTTAAAAATAAAACAAAAAACAAAAAAGCACAAAAATAAAAAAAATAAAAAACCTTTGAGATAACATTGAGCTCTAATTGAATATATCACAGTACTCATGTCACTTATAGGATCATGGGGATGGGGAAAAGTGCGCATTGAAACAAATACATTTATATTAATTGTCTTGCTGCATTTTGTTCTTCATTCCATTCATTCTGGAGCCCTTTTGATATAAAATAAGAAACCATTGCCTGTTCACTCGTCGTCTTGACAATAAATATATCAAATCTGATATCCTCGGTAGGTATAGTGACGGTGACTGGCACGATACCAGCGAAGCTCTTTTCAGATCTTCTGCAGGCGACGCTGTAGGCTAGCAATACCATTAGCAATGTCAAAATCCAGTTGTAGCCAGCTGTTTACCGCGTTGTAACCCTCATTTAACCTATTACCTAGGGATCTACTATCCTGTTTTGATTCTCTGTGCTGCCTCCTAACTCTCCTAGATCAACCATTTACGTAGAGTTTGTGTAAATTCCCGGAGAAGGACGCAGCCTGTGCTAGCTCGCCATTCCTTCTTTCCATGGAGTGATTCATTCAGGTTGGGCAAAACTTACATCAATAACTATATAGTTTAAAGTGTCGCCCAGTAGCATTACTATTTTATCGTCTGTCACTGTTTGTACCAGGACGGATACTATAGGTCTAGCTGCCACCGTTGTTGTCGCGGCAGTTTAACTTGCTCTAAAAGATGCTACCAATGCCTGTCCGCTTATCATCTTTGCTAGCTCTTTATTGGAAACAAGGCTTTTGTCAAAGGAAAAAAAAAAATGCACGACCAGCTGAGAATTTTACTGAAACAAAGTGAAACTCCATTGCCGGCATAGTTTCTCAGTTCATGCTCGATGGTAGCATTGACAAAGCAGAAAATCGTTAAGTTTTGGAAGAAATAAAGAATTTCATGACACACAAAGTCTAAATACGAACCATATCAAAAGAGACGTATTCTGCCGTAAGGGTTTCCGAGCGCAGTTAAGTCGTGGATGAAAATAGCAATAATTAGTGCTAGACTTTCTTCTCATTGTTTCTTTCACTACCTCTCCTATGCGCACAGCAGACGCTACCAGCGCTGCGCATTTCGACGCCCGCACTGCCGGCGGCATAATAGATTCTAATGCCGCACAGCTGGCGCGCATATGGATGACTTATTGGGTTGTGTAGCGATGTTGTGGGTAAGCTGATAAATCAGGCAAACACCTGTAATAATATTGATTGGCGGTTTAGGGGCTGATATCGCTTATTCATTAAAACTTGCATGTATCTGCTGCCCCTCTTGTCTGAACACATCGGTGTATATTTGATCCGTTGTCGGTATTTATCTTGGCTGTTGAGCTACTGTAGTCTGAAGGGTTCTTTTGGTGATATGTATATACTATTTCCGGATCAAATTCTTTGTTTGGCGACTTGTTGAATAACACAACCCTCTGTCTTGTGGCCATTTTGAACTTCGCGCTTGATATGGCAGTTACCAAATACCGGTAAGTGGCTAAACTGAACGCAGGTGTATTCCGGAAAAATTTGAATGCAGCAAAAATGCACATTTTAAAAAAGAGGTGACATCAGACCCACATATCGTCCATCATGATCAACACAGATTGGAAAAAAGGGGGGGGGGGGCCTGATTTATCGACTGTGTTGTGGGCAGCAAGGAACCCTTTGATGTAGTCACCGTATATTTTGATGTCACTATTGCTTTATCTTGGTCTGCGTGGCTTCGCAGCTTCGGGGTATTCAAGCACATTTAGGCCAATACTTCGCTTGCAATTTTGTCAAACGCTACGCTGGAGGCTTTCTTTCCGGCACAAATTCTTATCTTACCTTGGGATTTATTTCCCTAAATTGTATGTTGTACCTTCGCGTATTTTCGTCATGTAATTGACGAAGTAGTTTTTCTGCTGTACTAGCTCCGCATCTGCTGCTACACGTTGCTTTGCATGGATACCAGTTCTCTCTTGCAGCATGTTCACGTCCTTTAACCTTTCTTTTTCATCGGGTTGTACTCACAAAAATAATGCCCAACACATGTCTTGAAGGATATCCACATTAGTCCTACAACTATCCAGTCAAAAATATTTTCCTCAGGCATTAATGCCTTTATAAGTTGGGGCATTTTTCTAATTTCAGGAAATAAATATGTTCCAGGACTCAAGCTTGAAGCTAATTGTGGATGACTTTTATTTGTGGGGTGAACATAATTTTAGTTATATATGACATTAAAAAAGTAACAAATTCACATAACTGGTATATGTATATTTAATGTTGCACTGTACTATATTACAAAACTATACTTAAAATTGTTTAATTTTACTGACCACACATTTTGTATTCATAACGTTCGTGAAAATAAACTGATGCTTAGTTTTCTTCCCATTCCAACACCGTATTTATCACTATTATTAAACATAGTTGGGGGATGAAACTGATTTTCGACATCTGAAGTCAGGCATACTGTTCTGTAGCTTTGTATAAATCAACAAATTAAAGATCTCTGTTTTTGTAAAATCAATTACAACTCATCTTGTAACTATATAATAATGACTTCACTTGTAACCAACGCGTAACGTAGTACTATGAACTAGGAGAAACTGAACATAAGTTTACCCAAATTCTTAACTAGGTGTATGATAGTGGTAAGAATTCAGAAAGAGATTGGTCTTAAATTGGAGTCACTAAGCGTATCGTAATGCTATGAACTTAGGGACAGACTGGACATACAATAAGGTTACTTTTTAAATAACCATATCGTAGTGCTAAGAACCTAGGGAGAGAATGGACATACATTGGTGTCACTTGTCATCTAAGTGTATCAAAGTGCTCTGAATTTACAGAGAGACTGGACATACATTGACGTCAAGCATTACCTGTACAGTGATACGAACCTAAGGAAATATTGAACGTAACTTTAGCTCACTTGTTACCTCAATGTATCATAGTTTGTTTCCCCAGGGAGAGATTGGGCATAAAATTAACGTCACCTATTACCTATGTATATGATAGTGATATGAATTTTGGCAGAGACTGAACACGATATGACGTCACTTATCAGCAAAGTATATCAAGTTAGAATGCCTTGACGCTTGGCTATATACCAATTTCTCCTTCTCAGAGAATTTGTTCGGTCAGTGACAGTTTGTATATAAATAGAGATTTTTAAACAACTCAGTCCGTGGATTCATTTTCAGTGGTGTTCACATATAATTTTAGAGAAATCTTATTTAAATTATTCATTGGAATTATAAAGTGCTCATTGACTTTTTGGATTAAACGCTACTTTTTGGGATTTTTGAGAATTCATACAAAGACATCCTCGAGTGTGGCATTGTGATACATCAACAAATTCAAGACTATTGGTACAACACTTTTCAAGACTATTGATACATATGCAGATTTAAGACTATTGATACATCATCACATCCAAGACTATTGGAAGTCATTTGGAAGGTTTTATACTTTTGGACCTGTGATATGACATTTTGGATATTTTGGGATTTAACGGACAATACTGTAAATGTCTTTTAGATTTGTGCTTTGCAACTTAGAGAAATAAATTATTTGTTCATTTTATTAAACTTGTTGGTCTCGCTTTTTCTCGTACATAGCTTATGAGCATAGAATAACACAACAAACAATTCCCTACCAAACATGGTAATTACTTGAGCAAAGTGTGCATGTCCTTCCGTACATCCATCCATACCCTTGGATGCCAACAAACATGAAAAGTGTTTTACTTCCTTTCGCTTCAATTCAATTGTATTCCTCCTTCTTTAGATTTAAAACATAGCTCACCGGCAAGCTCGGCGATAATCAAGGGCCTGCACTTGTATTTATTCAACAATGATCTCAAATTCTCCGAAAGTACATGTGCATATCTGGATGTCTTGATTAATATAAAAATGCAATTAAAATGTTTACTCTTTTCTTTAATGTATCCTACTTTTTCTTGGTTTATTACTTTGGTTTCAAACATTGGTGAAGTGGCAGTTAAATAGTGGGTTTCACAGCATTTCATCAGTGTGTTCTACAAATGCTTACCTATTTCATTTTCGAGGCTCTGTACATAGTACCCAAGTGATCAAATTACAGTGGAAT
The DNA here is from genome assembly GCA_016617855.1 of Megalonaias nervosa. NCBI lineage: Eukaryota > Metazoa > Mollusca > Bivalvia > Unionida > Unionidae > Megalonaias > Megalonaias nervosa. Next base: position 9,737 of record JAECUM010046773.1, on the reverse strand, counting down.
GTTTATCATTTTTTAAAATTGCAGTTAATATGTTGTAGTTTAAGGTACTGTGATTGTCCTTCACATTTGTAATTAAGATTAAATCACACGTGATGCATCTTGAGAAGTTGTTAATTTTTTGTGGAGATGCTTTCCTATAAAACTATACTAAGTTGCTTAGCTCGTTAGGCCTTGTAGGTCTTTTGTTGAGCTAAAATGGAGGAAACTGTATTTTGTGCTTTAACAGAAATGATGAAACACAATCTCGTAATGCAAATGAACAATACTTGGAATTAACCAATAAATCGATATTACCCCTTCGTGAATAGGGTTGCTTTTGACCATGCTAGACATCAATGATTGGTACTTTTTCCAAATTGGATGCATACAAAAACTAACATTTTTCGAAGCATCTTTCGTAAAACGTGTAAGTTTGTTTGCTCTTTAGTAACGCATAAATAAATTTCATACTTATAAAAGTGGCCAAGTCAACAACTTTTTTTCCTGTAGAGCATATTTAACAAAATGCTCAATAACGGTGTTTATATAACTTCATACTTAAGCAAGTCAATTGCATTGTGTGTTAAACAAAAGTCCTTTGGTTTATTCCATGTACCAATTCTTAGACCAGTCTCTAAAGACTCTTTATACATGTCTCTTTAGAAAGGTCATCAGTATGAGGCAAAAGACTCAGTTACAATGATTGTATGGACATGAAATTGCAAAAAATCTATTGAACACCTTTTAACATTTTAAGTATAATAAAGAGAACAGGCAACAGTTAATTGCTTTTAATCAAACACAAAATACTCAACAAATTTCAGCATATGTTTCTTAATGTAGAAAACATGTAAGAAAGTTATATTGATTTATTGGCACTCAGTTTATAAACAACTTATATCAATGATTCTTAGCTCCGTGCATCTTACTGAACTTCTTTTGAACAAGTTGGTCTAAGCATTTTAACACTAAACCCATTATTTGTCTGTTTCGTAAGTATTACTAATGCGCTTGTGATGGGGGTGGCAGTGTAAACTTTAAATGTTGTAGTTATAGATTTGCATGCAAGAATTGTGCGGGCAGACGTACTTTAATGTAAGTTATCTATGGAGGCGGTGAAACGACGGCTTCTCTGGACACGTGTTTAAGAGTTCACATTATATTTAGTTCTACGTCTTGGTCATTTGATTTCTTTGTCATTTGTCATGGATGAGATCAAGCTTGCATAATGTTCTGTGCTCATGATAAATTACAATAAAAGTTGAATTTCTCGAAATCAATGTCTTGTCTTGTATATGTTTGCTTTATATCAGATAAAGTTTATACTCACCAAAAGAAGTTATTGAAATTGCTTTGGAGTTTACTAGTTTGAAAAATTCTTTAGATTTTGTAGGAAAACTGAATGGGTTTAGCTGGATACATGTATCCATTTTATATACATTTTTTTCGTATTGCAGATCAATTTCAACTGATGGATTGATGATCTATTTGGAATCTGCAAAATGTATTTTGATTTGGGCACCAAATGAAAAGGTCATGCGGATTAAAAAGAAAACCAGTTTCTTCTCAATAGTTTCAGTTCTTCACCATGCACCTTCAACGTATGTGCATGACTGACACATTGGGGAAGAAATACGCTTATTGATTTCGGGGTCAAAGATCAATGGTCAAAGCCACTGTTTCTGAACTTAATTCTAGACCAAGCACCTTGTCCAAAGATTGTGGTTGGTTTGTATTAAAGGGATGGAAGAAGTTTATTGGTTTTAAATTTAAAAGGTCTAAGCGTCAGGGAAATTATGGCTGAGAGAAACATTTTGCAAAACAACTTTTGCAAAACAGCTCCTTCATCAAAACTTGGTGGATGGCTTGCACTTTGAGAAACAAAGAATTCTAGATATTCCGGGCTCTAATGGTCAGACGTCGTGGTCTTGATAAGACTAGTAAGAAATAATCGTTTAAGCTCATTAAATAAAGATCGCATACTTTAATTCAAGGTCGTGGTCATTCAGACCCTTTGGTTAGTAATACTAAGAGATAACCATACCTTTCTACTGCCTACAGCGAGGACTATTAAAAATGGAGTGGGTGTATAATGTGCGATTCACGAGACTCTTCGTCAAACTGTTATAATTATTCTGACTTGTAATATTTGGCGTCAAACATGTCTTATAAAGATCTCATTAAGTTTATGAGATGATGGGATTAAACGTATGCGTGTTTGAAGGGTAGCCAAAACTGTGATAGTTTCATCTTCCTGGGGGTATTAGATTGGGGGAGGGGTTAAACGTATTACATGTATGTACACAATATCTATAACTAAATGTAATATAATGCATAAAACAATTTACACATTGATTTTGATGATCAATATGGAGTATATACTTAATTGAAGTTCTTAAATATATGAAATAATTGTGGTTTATTATTCTGCTGTTTGCTAAATCCATATACATACATATTCAAAACTAATTAAAAGCTAACACTGTATCCGGTTTAGTGGAACCTTATTCTTTATCACTTTATCACTTTCTAATATAACTTGTACAATTATAAATCCCATCATGAATTACTAGCACATTTCCTCAATTTGTTGCATAACATTAACAATAGGTCCTCATGTTGTTATTCGTCGTATGACACCTTGTGCCGTTTTGGAAAGTTATAACGCTTTCTGACTTTGAAACTGAAGTCCTCACGTGTGCATCTCCTGCTGATTATTGAAAGATTAACTGCAATCATGCTTTGGTCACAACCTAAATTAAAAGACGAAAATGAATATAAATATTTCTTTTCTTTATAGGTGAATGGACAATTTAGACAGCTTTGATGTTGCTAAATTTTAGCACTTCCTTGAGTTGATACTAAGTTTTTATTGATTATTATATTCCCATTTCTCAACCTGGTGGTAATTTATGACTATCTAAATACAGTCCTCACAACTACATTCTTATAATACTCATTTTGAGAGGTCATTAGTTTTGTGAAACAGTAACTGAAGTGGTGTATCTGTCTATAGTTTTATCTTGAGATAAATTAGTTCTTAAGTTTTCAGATCAAACTGTCCATATGATGTTGCAAGTTACGAACAAGAACAGAAGAAAGAGATTGAGTTTGTTCTAAGGTTGATGGTACTCTCCGAATGTGTGTAATTCGTTCTACCAATAACGTCATCCTAATGATCGTAAAGCAAAATGTTTAAAGAGCCATACATGAAAAAAGTGATACACATATAACCTGAACTTTTGTTAAGCTTATATTTAAATATTGTGAATACTCATATAGCCTTAATTGCAGTTAAATTTGTATTCATTTTTCTTAGCCTGTACCTTTATTTCTTTGAAATGTGATCATACTTCAAGGTCATCACAAGTCCAGTGTGTGCGTGCTCGCGCTCGTGTGTGTGTGTGTGTGTGTGTACAAAACATTTTTGTTTGAACCACATTTATTACCATTGGCAATTTCAACTGCTAATTTCAATCCCAGCTAAGGGAGGAATTGAATGTGTTATATATATATATATATATATATATATATATATATATGTGTGTGTGTGTGTGTGTGTGTGTGTGTGTGTGTGTGTGTGCTATTAAATTTTACCCCATATTTCGAAACAAAGCAAAACAAACAGAAAACGAGCATGACTTCCCAGTTTTGATTTTGATGTTTTTTTTAATTATTTTTTTAAATATTCCTTTTCAAATTAAATGTACTAAATGACACTGTACAACTGAGTCGGAGTTCGCTTTACAAAAAACAAAAATCTCATGAAGTACCTCTACATTTCACAAAGAATATTTTGGTTTTTAAAATATAATGGTAAGTTTGTCTTGAAAAGTCTGTTATTCGGTATCAAATGGATCCGATTTTTGGCAGATCGCATTAATACCTATCATCTCTAAATTTGAAAATTCACGAAGAAAGGGAACATTTTGGAATACATTAACCTACTGTAACTACCACTGCTAGAACTACCATCTACTCACTCACTGCTACCACCTCTACTTCTAATATTACTACTATTACTATCACTTAAGAACTATTACAGATGAAACAATTTCTAATCCATTTACTCTTTCGAGTATTATATTTTCAATTTGCAAATAAATTTACCAGACTTGAAGGCACTAAATGAAGTGACCAGCTTCTTAAACAGAAAAAAAAACTTGGAATGAAACAGCACAATACCCTAAGTTCCTGAAAATTCTTCTTCAGCTTAAGTGATTTAATATTGAGTTTTCCATATATACGATTTCACACGCAATTACTTCATATGGTGTCAAGTTTAAATGAATGTATTCATGCAAATAATGTACTATTACCCTTTGATTACAAGCAGAGGAAATCTGTATTCCAACCTTCGTGATTCCTCATAGGTCCTGTTAACTCCCTTTGTGCCTATGAAGTGCTACAGGCATTCTCTGTACAAATTTGAAAAGAACGAAACAAGTAGATTGCTTCATATGATTATAATTTATATATATTGGAACTTCAAGTTATTCTCATACGTTACGTTCGAGAACACGGGTATCGTATTTGATACAACGTGACAGTATTTTTGAAAAGATAATACATTTTCCATATGTCCTTTGAAGCTTCTTAGATTTGTTTAGCGCTACAATCGCAAAATACTTAATATTAAGGTAGTGTAAGGTAGCTATAACTACAGCAACGTTATGTTTATAACACAAGGAGAATGTTAAGGTAAATTAAGATTGTAAAATTGATCTCCATATCTGATCAACTCACACTTTCCTCAGT
>JAECUM010046772.1:0-17607 GCA_016617855.1 Megalonaias nervosa | reverse complement strand
TATTTGATTTCCTCTCCTTTCTCTTCGTCGGCTTGGTACAGCAAACAGGTGGCATTCGTCCGTCCTCCGTACAAACCGTCCCTTGGGTTCAGTGGGTCCACCAGCTTGTAACTTTCCACGATGCGCTTAAACTCGGGATCGGTTTTTAATCGCTGATCGTACTCGTGTTCCCACATTTCCACTACTTGGTATCCTTGCTCTTCTAACTTCAAGTGTCGCTGACAAAGTGGCCTGGTACAAGTCTTCCATGGTCCGTTGTAAAAACTGGTTTTTAGTGTCACGTTGAGGGTAGCAGATGGGACATCCGTGAAATAAGCACCCGTTAAACTCGTACACGATCTTGGGGCTTTCTAAGTCCCAGCCGTCTACTGAATACCTTCCGATGGTCTTTTCGCCTCCTCCGTTGCGAGCATGTTGGATCCATTTGTCTTCCTTCTCACACAAGTAATGTAACCAGCGTAGGGCTTTGACTGAGTATTGACGTTTGACAAAATTGGTCGTTTGAGGACCGATGACAGCTAGGGTGTTTTCGGGCATGAATCGTTGACGATACACTAAGGAACACGCTTTGGCAATGGTACAAGCTTCTTTCAAAGGATCGATCCCTCCGTGTTCCATGAACAGTTCTCGAAATTTCCCACAGCAGCGACGTAAAATGTCTACGTCGGAACGACAATATTTTAACATTTCTTCTTGAAAGTCAAAAGGGTCCGAAGCGTGAGTCTGGTACCATGCGCAGAAAGCTTCTCGTTGTTCGGTACGCATGTTGTCGGGGTCGTAGTAGTGAGCCTCAGGCAAATGGGGTAGAACGGCGTGTTGATTGGCTTCGGTATTGAAAAGTGTGGAAAATAGCCTTTGGCCATTTCTGTCATGCCAAACGTTTTAGGCATGCGGCTCAAAGGCATAGCCAAGTAACTCATTGAATCTTTAAACTGTACTTGTCCCACTTGCATGGAAATGATTTTGGCTCCGTTCAAAGTGACTTTCGGACGTTCGGTACTTTGTTCCGTATAGTATCTCAACAGAAATTGTCCATCGTATCCCGAGAAATTGTGAGCCATCACCGTGGTATGGCGATGACAATCTCCGTAACGTTCGATATCTTCTTGGCTCCACGTCTCGTCGATAGGGTTTAAGATCCATTGGGCAAAATCGGCCAGTGTGTTCGATCCCCGAAAGATTTTTTCACGTCCTCCAGGAATCTTGCTGCAGTAAGGGCAATGAGTCAAGATAGGCTCTTGGATGCACTTCTCGCACGCTCGGTGAGCCACGCAGAAATTAGGAATGTGAATGCCAGTCTCTTGCATGTATTCGAAATCGAAAAAGATGAAATTCCCTTTCTTCTTCTGGTCATTATCTTCTTCTTCTTCATGTTTGGAATGGTATTTTTGAATGTAGCATTGGTGTTCCAAGTCCACGGTTTGGCGACAAATGTGACATCGCTACTTTCCTGAACAGACGTGCGCCTTGGCACTGTTGGTACGTATGCCTTGTCCACAAGTAGGGCACAATCTCAAGAGCTGACAAGCACATTTCTGCTGTGAACCTTGCGTCTTTAGGTGTTGTTGGTAACAGGCAGGACTGACAAACGTGCGCTGACAAGCAGAGCAATGCACTCGTTCTTGTCCTTCGTCCAGATAGGGTGTAGAAGCTAAACATCCTGAGCATTTCGATCCACAATGCTTGTGTTGCTCTCGATTGTTATAGCCATAGTCACATTTCTCACAGTAATAACTGTATGACAGGAATGCAGTGATACTGGTAATGGCATCAAAATGTTCATCGTGATGATAGACGTGAATGTATTTTCCGTCTTTAAAATCTTGACCTCGAAACAACAGAGGTCCGCGCACTTCTGGAGGGTGAACTTTCAAGGTGTAACGTGGAGCCAAGACGTCTTGCAACTTTTGCATTTCAGGAATGCCACAGGGTGTGTCTTTAGCTAACCCCGCTTGCTGTAACAGGAGTTCTGCTTCTTTTCGTTGTTTGGCTCGGTCCGATTGTTGAATAGCTTTCCAGGCTCTTTTCCATTCTACCGTATCGTTCTTGTCGGCATACGTTTGTCCCACCACGATGGCACGGGCTAAACACATCTTGTCTTTTGGATTGTTAATTTGGACGAGGCTACGCTTGAGGTTACGCAAGTTGTCTACCAACATCAACTTTTTTTTATCTGTCCCTTGGGGAAGAGACACGTGGGTCATGTACAGTGTCGCTTTTCCGTCCGTGATGTGAAATTTGTCGTTGGATTGTTGTACGTGTTGAATCTTGTCCATGATTTTGGAAGGTGTCAATTCTGTTGGACTGCTAAACTCGATCAAAACGGGAGACTTCAAATTGTCGTGATGAATAGAAAGTCTCAAGCGATCGTCTTCTTTGGCTTGACATTGCCGTTTTAGTGTGGTTAACAAAGAATCCCACACATCGGTGATGAACCCTTCTGCTTTCTCCAAGGGTACGTCAGACTTGAAATCTTTAAATTTCACTGCGTACGTGTAGGCCGTGGTTCTAAATTTTCTGGAAGAGCGTTTGTTCGTCTCCCGAATATGGTAGTACTTTTCAGGGTTTACGGATGGTAATGGACTTTGATTTGGTGTAGACTCTTTAGGCTTCGATTCTGGTTCACTCATCTCATCTTCAAAATCGCTGGTATGAATTTGTGCCAAGACTTCAGCTACTGTGCGAGGCGATAAATCACGTTTCTGCCTCTTGCTTTCTTCTTCTTCTTTCTTTTCGAAATGATACGATCGTTTCATCTTGAAGGCAAAAAGTCAAATGACTACCTGTGAAACACCATGAACCCCTATATATCTATGTCAGACCAGGGCATATATAAAGGGCTAGTGACTCCCCTCTCAGTATTCATTTCGCTCTGAAGCCGACCAGCACAATGGAAGAACCCACACAGATCGAACTTCTGATTAGAGCATTGCGAGGTGTGATAAGAAAGTTTTCTTCAGACAAGCCGACGGACTACTCTCCTTCCTTTCGAGATAAAAGCCAAGATACTTGCTATATCTGTCAAAAGAAAGGGCATTGGGCTACAGAATGTCCAGACCGTCAAAGAAGCAAGGCCAGTGTCAAAAGAAACAAAAGTCAAGATACCTGTTATCATTGTCAAGAGAAAGGGCATTGGTCTTCAGAGTGCCCTAAGAAACAACAGGAACAGGAGAAGGAGGAAGAAGAAACAGAGGTGACCTCGACAAAAGAAGAACCCCGACACGTTCAGAAAGAGAAGACAGAAAAGAAAAGAAGACGAGAAAAATGTGAGGAAGAAGAAGACGAAGAAGAGGAAAAAAGTGTAAAAGTGAAGAAATTGAAAACAAAGAGAGAGTGAAAGAAAAAAGACAGAGAAGAAATCTATGAACTTTTTTTAAAAGTGTTGTGTTGTGTTATGTTGTGATATTGAATTGTAAAAAATTGCAACAGAATAGACCAAACTGAAAAAAACGTAAGTGTCTCTTGGTTTTCATTATTTAGAAATAATAAGGACCTACACTCATACACTCACAACACGTACATCATAGGTTAAAGAAGGGATTTTGAGTTTTAATTGATTTTGGCAAAATGAATAGTCACTCTTTTCGAGAGTATTGGGTAGCCCTGAAAAGGACTGTTGAGTGTTTGTTTTTTTCCCTAGAACAAACTCAGGAACGAGAATCAATTCGCTTTAACTGTCTTAAGCCTTTGCCACGGCCAAGGCCTACTTGTGGACTTGCTCCTGTCAATGATCTAGTAGATATCACTAGGGGTGGTATCTCTGGTGTAGTCACAGGGTTAGGTTGTTTGGCTCGGGAAGGTCTTTTTCTCTTGGGTCGCAATAAAGAAGTCTGATACATTTGTTTCAGACTTCTTAACTCGGCCAAAATGTCCAAGAGTACCGTGACCGTTTGACTTTCGCTGTTCTCCTTCTCTCCTAGACTTTGTTTCTTCTCTACTGCTTCTTCTTCTTCCTGTCGTTTCCTTCTTGCCTCTTCTTCCTCTTCTCGCTGTTTCTGTTCAAGAAGAAATACTTGCTCTGCTTCTTTCTGCTGCTGTAAAAATTTCTCCAATTCTTCTCTCTGTCTTTGTTTAAAATCGTCGACACGTGGTAATGAAGGAGAAAGTGGCGAAGGTACTGGTACCGGAACAAATTCTTGGGAAGAAGATAAAAAATCTACTAACTCCCAGTTGAAATCAACCTCTTCGGGAAGTAGCACTGTGTTCACTTTGGTAGCTGCTGCTGTACCATTACTTCTCGTCTCCACAGCAGGTGCACCCCAATTCACTGTCTTCTTAGGTTCCGTCATGTTTCACAAAACAATACCGCATCGATTCACTGCGCACAGACGCTAGTGTGCCTATATAGGAAATGTGACGTCACAGGTAGCTCTTTTCGGATTGGAAGACAGACTCCGCGAAGTGACTGAATTTTGTAACGCGTGTTAGGATTGGTGAACCCTTTCAATCCGTTTCGATCCGGTCTTCCACTATAAATAAACGCGGTTCACTTCATTCCCTTCACCTGTTCTCGTCACAGAGAAGATGTTGATAGACGTAGAATCCTCTACTTTGGTATCCTCAATGCTGTTCCGTACAGACTTACCCATGTATGTGAAAACAAAATGGACTGTCATCCCGATCACCGGTGCCACTCTTTGGAAAAGAAGATGTTATGTGGAAAGACAAGGCTGTCTTAAGCGGACTCTCATCTACGGACCAGAAGTGAGACACAGTTTAAGACAAACTTTGAGAAATTTGAGGAAGAAAAGAAGACCTATGCGATGTCCTGTATGTTAACGGAATAGTGTTAACATCACATAACAAACAACGGCCCTTTTCAGGGCCACTTCCAAGGCCTCGAAAAGATCTTAATTTTCATTTTATCTCCACCCTAAACGAATATATATATAAAACCCTTCCTCTACTAAAAAAACACGAACGCTCTTGATTCGTGTTTGTCTATAGCCCTCTCTCAGGTAGCCTGACGTCACAGTACTTCTCTTTTTGCTACATTGTTACCAGTATGACGTCATGCCACCTGTCGCTTATCGCTATACAAACCCACAGTATACTAGTAGCCGCTCTACAAAATTTCCATTGACGCTATACAGGCCCAGGGTGTGCTAGTCCCTCTACCCAATTTTCCATTGACGCTATACAGGCCCAGGGTGAGATTTTATTTCTTGACGCTATACTGGCCCGGGGGGGGGGGGTCTGTAATGCTAATTCCCATTGACGCTACGGTAACCCCATATACTACTGATATTTACGAGACGGCAACCATATTGCATGAAGGACAACTCATCTGCTGTGACTTTCTTAGGTGCTGTTTGGTGTGTCTGGCCAGGAATCCAATTCACACACTTTGGTAGCATGTCTGACTATAACCACTGAGCCACCACGGATCTTTGGAAAACATTTACATACATTTATCGAAATCATTATCCATTTAGACATGAAATAAAATGGCTCAGCATATATACTTGACGAAATTTGCGATGTGCTGTGAAACATGCTTTAAAAGCATGCAAGAATGCTGTTGCAAATGATAAAGAGAAATATTTTACATCAGTTTGAGCACGAGGCGCTTGTTTTAGATCTATTGCATAACTTTGGAAAAATACTTAGAGAGTTCAGTTCGAAAAATAGCATTTAGTCTCTTGAGGATAACATTTAGATATCGCGTAAAGCATTTCTTGAGAGTAAATTTTAGATATCGTGCAATTCGATTTAAATTTTCGAACTCTTTGATAAAAAATGCGTTTTACGAGGCTTCAAAGTAAACGTCTTTATTTTTAATCTGATAACAAAATCATCTCTCACATAATTATCATTCTCTGTGGGCACAGCGACTTTAAACACATACCCAGGAGGATAATTTACCAAATTTGTCACTATGGATTCTTGTGTCATTTATAGGAATGCTCGGCATTTTGTTACCATATTTACCCCCCCCCCAAAAAAAACCGCGGCAACAACCTCACTTCATAGCTACTCTTTTCTTCTACGATTTTACGTTTTGCCCAGTCAGTGAATATTCAGTATTCTATGGTTACCTACCGTATATATTCGCATATAGGTCGAACACAACTGCAAAGAACATAGACCCTGATCTGCCGTTGCATAATGCTTAATCGAGTTTGCTAGTCATCATTATTTGGTTATGGGTCACAATATTAATGTAATATTGTCACCTTTTCAAAGCCAAGAGAATACTTGATGCTTTTAAACGTGTTTCTGGTCTATTAATATGCATAATGTATCCAGGGCAAATACATATGTTGTTGTTGTTGTTGTTGTTGTTGTTATAGGGTTTAACGCCATTTTTCAGCACAAGATAGGCTATACATGGCGGCCAGTATTAATGGTGGAGGAAGAACCCTGGAAAATCCCCGGAAGAACTACCGACCCACGAGAAGCTACTGGCAGGCTTTCTCACGTACCCACTTTAGCCGAGCCTGGACTCGAACTCACGCAGACAGAGGTGAGATGGCAGTGATCCGTAACGGTCAGCGCTTTAGACCACTCGGCCACTCGGGGCCCCAATACATATGTTGAAAACAATGTAAAAGATAAGGAAAGTTTAGGAAGTTTAAGGGTGTATCTGTTAAAAATTGTATTGGTATATCTACTTATGTCAAATCTTGGGGGGTGGGGGGTGGGTTCCAACAAATGGACAGAACCGTAATTCAGATCCAACACAAACGTCCACATTCATCTTCCTTGTGTGCTATCAAATCCCGTAAATTATTAGTACAAGTTTTAAAACATTAAAGTTACAAGTATGAGCATAGTACAGTCTAGGTATAGATAATGTGTTCGATTTAACATTGATGACTTTTTAATACAAATAAAAAATACTTTCTCAAAAGCTCTTGAGAGCAAGAACTACATATTAACTATAATCAAGTGTGTGTGTGTGTGTGTGTGTGTGTGTGGTATGGATTTATAGCGTAGCTTTAAAAACATTTCAGTCATATAGCTACAATGTCTGTAGTGTGGCAGTTTATGGTGATGTCTAGCACTGGGACATCATGCTGCAGACGTGTAGTATCATGTCCCACCCAGTCACATGATCCTGACACCAGGTCGACCTAACACTAACCTCTTAATGCTGAGCACCAAGCGAGGCTGCTATTTGTACCATTTTTTATAAGTCTTTAGTATGCCTTGGCCGAGGTTCGAACCCGCAACCTCCCGCATCCGAAGCGGACGCTCTAAACACTTAGGCCACCGGAGCGGTTAACAGTCAACAAAAGAAGATATATATGGAGTTTTGGACTCAAGCGAGCACAGGCCTTCTGAATAAATAAATGGTGTTCTGTGAGTCACGTTTATTTTATACTCCAATGGAATCAGATCTGGTACTTATCGGCAGAAATATATAAGATAATTTTGATACTCAATGCAACAACAACAACAACTACTACTACTACTACTACTACTACTACAGAGCGCCACCTAGTTCTTGTTTTAGACTGATGTGCTTAATTCGTGCGGACAAAAATCAGCTAAAATTGGACACAGACCTTTCATTCTGGAAAGCGAGAACTGGTATATTTGTTCAACGTGAATAAGGGAAGACACTGATGTATACGTTGACGATTGGTAGATTTCCATTGACGCTGACTTTGAGAGTTTTCCTGGACTCGTCACTACTTCTGATCGTGGCAACGTGGAACTTAACCCTGGGCAACGCGGGTCGCACGTGCAACATTAATAGACAGTAAAAATGATTCGTACCTGATACTAGTGATATACGAGTGATTAGACAAGTCTTCTCAAACGAAGCGATGAAAGGTATTCATTGATACTTTAGATATTGAAAAGCACTAGAAAGTACGTCAAAGGAGACGAGTAAAGTCAACAATTTCACGATGCTAAATACGAAAATCGACCAACTGAATACTTCATGCGACGACTTAAAAAGTGTTACTAACAGGAGCGGCCTGTCCATATTGGCGAGCTAGGCAGTCATCTAGTACTAATGTAAGTGCCCTACTTCGTGGACTGTGTACCAAGACGAGCCTGTAGCATGAACTTGTGTGATTCACATTCGGTTCATTGGCATCATATTGTCCAATCGTTTGAAGATGTTCCATACAAATACTGAAATAAATGAAATACTGCTCTTATTTTATACTAGAATTGCTTCATTCCATTGTAGAAATGCTAGTAAAATAGCCTTTACCGTCTTCATCCGATATTTAATTCTGGATCGACGGCTGTATTAATTCATCTAATAACTAATTTCGTTTTCAGCCCAGTTTCTTCATGTGCCGTATAAGGACATTGCACCCTTATTCGGAAACGTAAATACATCGCAGTAAATATGCATTGAATAGCGTATCGTAGAAATCCAACTATGGTATAGCAAGCCTTATTTGGAAAACGAATTACCATGAAAATATCGCGTTATCTGTCATGGCGGACAAAGTACCGTTAGCATAAACATACCAATATAATTTACCACACTGAGGCATATTCACAGGGGCTCTTGTCGTAGTTTACAATTTAACTGTCAGTCATACATTAGTATAAAATAACGCAAGGGAGGACACTTCTCTAATTTCTCGCGCCACCTGTTTAAGAATCATTGCTGATATTTCAAGCTACATTTCGTGTAGCGTAATAAATTTAGTACCGATGTTTAGCTCAGGCATTCGACTTTGTATGCCTATCCAAAATTTGGCTTACTATCATAATTTTAAGGAATGCCAGACCATTTTCCCACACTACTGCGCGACATGGCCGTGATCGCGCTCGCTTAATATGCAAGAACAAAGCGCTGATTAGAATACTGCCTTGTCATTGGCTAACTGAAAATAAGTTATAATAAATGTAGGACGTCATTTTCTTTTAACTGTAGACCGGCTGGTAAATTTGTGTCCGTAGCCGAACAATGAGAGTATCAGATAGGTCTAATTATGCCATGATAGTCAGTTAAAAATGCAGTAGCGCTAACAAGACTTCGATTTGTGATAATAGGTTGCTTGCGTATTAAGTACAAATTACCATTGCTAGTTCTGTTCAGTTTCAATAGACGATACATAACGGAAAAGAATGTGAACAAAAAGGAAAATCATGACATGTATTTAGGTTGATAAAATATTTTTATTTGAAGGAAAACACGATATAGTTCCACCCCTAACTCCACAGTGGAAAGAGAACGCAGTCCGTAACCACGGGTTTGTTGACTCGAAGAAGCTTATAGGAGAGAGAGAGAGAGAGAGAGAGAGAGAGAGAGAGAGAGAGAGAGAGAGAGAGAGAGAAACGCCAACTGAATCACAAACAGTGATTTGAGAAAGTGATTTGAGAAAGGCCGGAAGCACCAAGAGACACTGTCATGCCAGGCAACCTGAGTTTGATCTGTCACTCGGGCATAGGATGAAACTTGTTCTGCCAGTAACACAGAACGGCTAATTAAAATTACCATAATTTTATAATTCTATTTCTGAGAGACAGTGAATCATTCACATGTCATGTTAGATCTAATTTTTTGTTTATGTAATTGATTTTATTGTTGTATTGTAACTGTGTTATTCAACTCAGTATCTCTGCTCAGTTTTATGTTATTCCATCCCATAATTTCATAGCTATTAATTACTCGATCCGGGCATTAATACCGTGGCCGATCTTCTCGTAGATAACGATAACCAAAAGTCCCAAGGAGCTGGGGGGGGGGGAGATCTCACATCCTCCTCCATAACTTCGTGACAGATACGTTAATGAAAATGGTGGTGTGAGACGCATATTTCTTGAATGCGACAATTTCGTCATCACACATTTTGATTGCAATGTGTTACGATTTATGGACTTAAGCTAAGTAACAGAAAGAAGCAAAACCAAGATGTTTTGTAAATCTTAATAAATAATTAATTTCTGTAAGTGATGAAATTAAACTTTAAGAGGAACTTACAGTATTATGAATGAATCCCAAATAATCCTAAAGGTTCTATCACAAGCTCCAAATAATAATAATAATAATAATAATAATAATAATAATGAGGACTTTGTATAGCGCCTAATCTTTAGAAGCTCTAAGCGCTTTACATTTGACAACACTTAAAAAACATATATAATGATATGATTACAACAATAAAAACAAAACACCACGAAATTAGAAAACAGAAAACATGCTGTAAATATTTAAGGTAAGGAAACATTATTAGGTCTTTAAGTCTGTTCTTGCAGTTGAAATAGGTGAGTTTTAAGAGTGCTCTTGAATGAGATCACTGTGTCTTTATGTCTAAGTTCAGTTGGCAATTCGTTCCACGTTGCTGGGCCCTGGTATGCAAAAGAACATTGTCCATATGATTTCATTTTCATTATGGGAATAATGAGAATACGAGTGTCAGAAGAGGAGCGTAAGTATCTTGCTGGTGTATACACATGGGTGAGGTCAGATAGGTATGTTGGACTGGAGCCCGTCAGTGAAACGTAGCACAGAGAACAAATTGTGTTTAATTCTGGATCGAATGGATAGCCAATGTAAGGTACAGAGCAGGGGGAGGCGAAATGAAGAGTGTTGCTAATGAATTCCATGTTCTGAATGTGCTGATGAACCAGTATCCTTGAATATGCTGAAGTGATAATATTCTTGATTTACCACAATGGCATTCTCCAAAACTCCTTTGAATGAATTCACAACAATCCCAGAATGATATTGTAGTCAGAAGTCATTGAGCACTTTGTAATTTCAAAGAATAATCCGAACAAATGATTCGTCTAAAATTATATCAATACACAGTATCTAATCCATCTGCAGACTGATTTTAAAACAAGAACATAAGACATATGAATGAATTAATTGTTCTATTCTTCCACCTTATATACATCCCCACTCTAGTACGGCTTTAAGTCCCAATACCTCCTACTTAACATATGTCGCAACACAACCCACCTGACTTAATCATCCAATGGGAAATTACCCCAAACAGGTTTATTATATAGAACACAAACTCAAATAAACAACCTACAATCTACAGTCGTTGACCGAAGGTTAAAAATGTAACATAAATATACATAACAAATGTTTTTCTTTTTGTTAAAGATTTATATTCTTTGTTGTGTATACATTTCTCCAGAAGGATCTCCTGTATAAAACCCAAATGAAGAGAAAGATGGTGTTAAGTTGTTTGAATCATACTAAGCGACAGTGATATCACTGTTTCCAGATGTGTTACTTCTTTTGGCAGGCGATTTTTAATGCAAGAATTTAGGATTTCTTAGATTTTATCCCTGAATTTAGAATTTGGTTTTCGTCATTGCTGTAAGAATGCTTCGTTTTTAGTATCAAGAAAAAGTAAAGACTGAAAGAGGTATAACAATTTCAACAGATCATTTTTGTACAAATGCGTTGTACATTTGGAATACATGATTTTACAAGCAGACTGCATGTTTATGTTCATGGCAGTCTTAAATGTATAACTAAGGACGGTGCGAGCATTGTAGACTACATGGTTACTTCCCCAGGACTTTACCAGTTTAAAACATACTGTCATTTTGAAGAAAGAGACGAAAGCGTACACTTCCCATTAAAATGCGTTAAGTTTTCCTTATAATATTTCAGAGGCCAATACAAACAGTGATCATACAGAGGGTACTTTATCTGAACAGTTAATACATATTTTAAAAGATGAATTTAAGAAATTTTTTTTTTGTCAAACATTAATGAGAGGTTCCTCCTGGTCTTTTCAAATATACGTGCATTGTTTGATCAAAATATCGATATGTTTGTAAGTACCTTATTCAATTTGTTTTATATATCTGCGGATTTTGTAAAGTTTGACACAGTCTGTTCGATACAAAGATCATCTCAAACTGGTTGCTGGGAAACTGAGTGTGAAAACAGCAAGGACGATAAAAAATGAGTAACTTCGCAACTTCAGAGTAATTAACCCGCCAGTGAATTTTGAGCTGCATAAGCGTGCAAAATATAATTCAAATATGTCTGTGAAGAAAACAAAGAAAAATTTAAGAGAAACAGGAACTTTCTTGTTTTTGATAGAGATAACCCACAAAAAACTTGCGAAAACGCTTAGATTCTGTGGTAACAGGACTTGTTTTAGCCAATCTAACACATCTGGCTCAGAGTGGTATAATTATTTTAAGAACCTACTATATTAGAAAAAAGTTATTAAAGATAACAATTAGCCTGAACCTCGTTTGGATATACATCATGCAGATTGTAATATACTAAATGAGGAAAGTCGCATACGGTATACGT
Organism: Megalonaias nervosa; assembly: GCA_016617855.1. NCBI lineage: Eukaryota > Metazoa > Mollusca > Bivalvia > Unionida > Unionidae > Megalonaias > Megalonaias nervosa. Next base: position 5,396 of record JAECUM010046772.1, on the reverse strand, counting down.
AGATTCAAATCGGGAAAGGATTGAGGTCGAAGAAGTGATCGGAGCCGACTTTTTCAAGTTCACTATTCTGCTCATCATATTATTGTTACTAGCACCATTTAATAAAGTTTGTAATCTTGGTACTTTTCCAAATGTCGGAGTTGGGTGGGTGGGTGTGTTATATGACCATTACATAAAAAGGCTCTTTAAACGATCGTAAAAATTTCAGCGGTATATCATTTATTAGTGATATGAGGAAGAGTTGAACTCTTTGCATGTAGATTTTTTAAGCGATTGACAAGATCGAACAAATTAAAGTGTTGAAGTGTCTTGCCTCAAAAGATATCAATGGGAAATTTTTAACAATTTTAAAGTCGTTGTACTCCAACATGCGGCCATGTGTAAAGTTCAGTAAAGGCTTCGCCGAATATTTTGTATGTTGGGGACCTCACAAGGCTGTGTTTCGAGTCCCACTTTATATTTTTTTGTTTCTTAACGATTTGATTAGGTTACTGAGAGAAACATTTCGTAAACATATTTTTTATTTAGAAAATGTTCCTTATTTTTTTAGCACTATTTTGATGATGTAGCTAATTGCGCCGATGCCGTGATATAATAGAACGCATTTATACGGAGATAGTTAACCTGAATAAGATACAAAAAATAATTGTTTCTCAAATGGGGGCAACATTTTTACAGCCTCATTTTACCAATATATTGGTCTTGTGTTACACCCAAATTATTCTGGACGAAGGTTAAAGAAATAATACTAGCTCAGAGTATGAATTTATTAAAGCTATTTTTTATTATCAAAGGAAATATGGGCACTTTAGTTGTGCAGCGGCCTTTAAAAAATGTTACTATAGTATAAACTATATTATGTTATGGTTCTGAAATCTGGAGACATACGTATTCAGAATGTATTGAACGCGTTCAAAGCCGTTTCTGTAAACAATATCTACATATTTCGCGTATTGTGATTACTACTGTTGCCCTTGGAGAATGTGGCAGACAACCGTTGTGTTACATATAACTTTAGGTGTGCAAATTGTTACATATGGATATGAGCAGATTCCTTAATCATTAAAAGATAACGGGTGAGTTACATGGGCATTACATGTGAGGCAATAATTATTTAGCTATCGTTTGCGGTCATCGCAAGATGTTGGAAATGTCAGTGTATTTGTAACAGCATTCTCTCAAAGAGTTAAGGATTCCACTAGTCAAAACTGGCATGATGAAATCACGCAGTCGTCAAAACGTCGGTATTAGCAATATAATAAAACATTACTAAATGCTGAGAAGTATATTTCCATAGGTTTACCTATTTATACCTGTATAGCTATGTAAAGGTGCAAATTTCTGTCGATCTATAAAGAGCGCATTAATTTGGGCAGGTGAACGATTAATTAGATTTATGGGGACCGGAGCGTGTTAAATCGCCATAATGCACGGATTTGTAATGTCTGTGTTATGAAAGGTGTGATTCTTAATTAAGCGTTCGTTTATTTTCAGACAGACTGGAAGGGTAGGGTTAACTTCGATCTTGTATCGGAAGTGTCAGATTTGAAATTGTCCAGGATACGTTATTTAGAATCTAGAGGTCAAGCAGACTACAATTTTGGCGCCTAGTCATAAAAGGCGGGAGGTATATTTAATCCGGATTGGTCACGCTAAATAATGGGCGTGGTTCACACACGAAAATTCTTGGGTTTTAATATATCCCACCGCAAAATTTAATCAGTCTACGCTTTTCTGCAAGAGAAAACAAATGTAGGAGACTCCGAGTTTGAATTTAGAAGAAATTCACTCGTAAAATAATTATCCAAGGGATCGGATGTCTGGAAAGTCGACGGACACGATTTTGGCGGTAGAAGCGAGCAAAGCTTGAAAGCACAAGGTATCTGCGCCAGTCTCATGTAATTCGTTGATATCAATATAACGATTTGTTTGATTTATTTGCTTATATTTGCATAAATTTATTTGTTTAAAATTCGTAGATCAATTTTCTTGATATGAGTACAACTGTGTGAGTTCATCTATCTGAATCTGTACAATGATATTCTTTATATAAGTTTGAAGAATTGTTTGAATGTGTCGTCTTGATTGTTATAGGAAAATATGTATCTAAGAATTTCATGCCTTTCCTTAGTTGATATGAGTTATGAGAATCCGTGTGAATTCACCGACCTTAGATGATTTCACGTATGATAAAAACTTGAGTGCGTTTTGACTGAAATTAACGTTGTTAAGCCATGAAGTGAGATTTCATATATGCTAGAGACTTGAATGTGTGTATTCGCTAGAAATAACGAAGTTAAGCCATGTAATGAATTTCATTCATTCATTTGTGTAATTGAGACGAGACCGGAACTGTTGTCTCGTGGGATGAATGTGAATCAGGTTGAAATAGCCATTAGGAAGTATATAAATCTTATGAAACTAGGTTTGTTTATGGTCTGCCATGTTTAGCTTGACCAGACAACCTTTGGTATCTGTTTGAATTCCGATAGAACGATATCTGACATAACGAGAGGGGAGTAATGATCTATTCCCGGTAGGATATCTGAGAAGATTTAGGTTGCTTCTTTGTTTATTTTGGAAGGTGAAATAGCTCCACGGCAAGTATCCACGTACCTACCTATCCAAGTATCTACGTATCTACGTACTTACGTATCCATCTACCCACACAAAGTTCGATTGCCGAAAGAGGCGAGACAATAGAGAGTTTGGAGAAGGGAAAAGTGGAAAGGACCAAGAATAACAGCCACAGTGAAGTTGGAATGAACCGGAAATAATCAGGTTATGAAGTTGTACAAGGTAATGACTTCGATTGTTGACTCGATTCTATAATGAACTAATTCTATCATTTAAAACAGATCGGCTATTTATATAAGTATATTTGTGTTTGAAATTCGGTGAATGATTTATTTCAAAAAGAAGTGTATCTTCATAATGTAATGTATTATCACGGTTGTTTATGCAATTGATTAAATTGTTATTTTTTCATGTACGGGGGCTCGTGTCATTCTGTTTTATATATCTGCTCATATCTCTATCTATTCCACCTATAAGTTTCACACTTCATATTAATATTTACTCGATCCGGGCAATAACACCGAAGGCGATCACCCTCTAGACAACGACAACCCAATAAAGCGGACACCTTGTAAGAAGGTACAATCCGTCAATGTACAACCCACCCCCAAGAAATAGTCCGAGTTTCCTCTGACCCATTGACACCCCATTTTCGATATTTGTTTCTTTTATGTTGGGGTGTAAACTGAGGCAACATTTTTTGGCATCATACATCATTTTGTCCCATTCAAAATCCAAAACTGATGACAGTCCACCATTGAAACCACTTTTGGAAACCATTTTTGTAAACCTGCAGATCTCCTGCCTCACTGCATCACAGATGACATAAACTGCAGCTTTCTTGGCAGATTTGCTGTCTTTAAAGAGTTGTCGCAGACCATTTCTGTATCTTGAGTGTGCCAAAAATTGTATTGCCTTCCCAATGGGAGTGTTATTCACAGTAAGTGATACCTAGTTTAAGAAATAAGAAAGTCACAATTATGCATATATATGGATGGATGGCCTGTTTAAAGGTTTGTTTCATCTTTTCTCATTACAGACATGACATTATCAGCTTCAAAATTTTATTTTACATTTAATATCGTTACATGTACAATAACGAAGTTATGCTGAATTATAATAAGAAATGGTAATCCAGGATGTTAATAGATGTTATAGTTATCTATGTACTTACCTTTTCTTCTGTCAGAGATTTTCTTGATATCAACTTTGGTTGGAATACTTTTCTTGGTGTTGAGATAGCCTGGTCTTTCTTGGCATTTGCGCGATGTGTTGGCGTGATTTGAATCTTATTTCCTATATACGACCCTGATTTTCGAATTTTTCTGAACTTCTCTTCTACTTCATCAACGTTAGTCTTGTTTACATCCAGGGATTTTATTGTCAAGCTGCATTCAGTGCAAATGAATGCATGTTTTTCAGGCGTGAATGTCACAGAATATGTTTTTTCTAGTGATTCTGCCGCACTAGGTCCACCTTTAAATTTAGAATGAATGGCTATTCTTTTAAATCCTTTATTTTTCTTCCCAAACTCAGTGCCGCAGCATGAACACTCCATCGTAAGTACAGTTATTTTCCAATGTTGTTGAAGCAAACACTCGAAAATACTGAATGCATGTCACGCAATGTCTACAATAACATGAAAGAACACATAGTTTTCAACATATTAATTGAGATGACACCAGCCCGAAACATGTTGCTGACGCTTCATCCTGGAAAGAGGCAGATTGATCACGCTGAAACCACACGTCAACGAGGGTTTGTTGTTATCACGTGACTATTTGACCTGTGACGTTGTATGCATATCGGCCGCGAGATTTGGTTAGTCATGTGACTAGCAATGCAAATGCAGCGAACGAGGTCAATTTTCATCAACGCTGTAGTTTCATCTCGTCTGACAACGGATATAAAACAAAATCGGTGTTATACTTGTAATTTCTGAGAAGATAAATTATTTCCCTACCGATTTAATGTAAGTATGACTCAATGTAAGGTCATTTAAGTTTGCTAGGCCTGATAGTAGCCGAGTACCCTATGCCGACACCAAATGGTGTCGGCGAATTCCAACTTTTCGATAAGGAATGGACTCTGACCCTACACCCTAACATAAAAAAACCAAATATCAAAAATGGGGTGTAAAGGGTCAGAGGAAACTCGGATTACCCCAACAAAGTGGGGGATTCGTGGCAATCATTCGTAACTTCTCGGTCAATCCTTGTTTCGTAAATTATATTCGAGGTATGATCGGAAGGGCTGACCTCAGAGTTGCGAATGAATCGATAAGTGACTATGCGTGGAGGAGAAACTTTGGCTCACTCTAACAGCGTATACGGTTATGTTGTGTCAAATGTCGAGTAAAATTTACCCGTGCTCACAGATATTGGTTAATCAGGTTTATGAATTTCTTCAGAAACGAAGAAATCTCTGCACAGGCAGCCACAAATGATGGACCATAGGAAAGGCATTTAGCTCCCATTTCCCCAGCATGATGTAGCCAATCGTGTGTTAAAAGTGCTTTTAAAACCAACAGAAACAAAAGAATTGTTCTGGAAGTACAGCTTGACATTTATATATCGATTTCAGGCCCCGAGTGGCTGAGTGGTCTGAAGTGCTCGCCTTTACCAATCACTGCCATCTCATCTCTGTCCGCGTGAATTGGATTATCGGGCTCGGCCAATGTGGGTATGTGAAAAAGCTTTCCAATAGCTTCTCTTGGGTCGATAGTTCTTACCAGGGCTTTCCGGGGTTTTCCTCCAAGAGTTATACTGTCCGCCATGTATATCCTATCATGCGCTGAAAAAATGGCGTTAACCCCAAAA
>JAECUM010046771.1:0-31275 GCA_016617855.1 Megalonaias nervosa | reverse complement strand
ATATATATATATATATATATATATATATTATTTTGATCTTTGTACAAACGCTTCTCCCTATTTTCGCCATCGTCGGTCTATTCTTGCTAGTGAGCTGTAAATTAATTAACGTTAATATGAGAATCCGTGTAGGACCCTGACTTATTATGATTACATGCACTTTAAACCAATGTCAAGCTCAATGGAATGATGTACAGGTTCTGGCAAGCAATATTTACTAACATTCGATTGGGATATTTAGAAAAAATGTCAGGTGTTTCCAGATTTCATATAGCAGAATCATCCCTGAAATGTACCAACTACTGCGGCAATCTTTATTGATAACTTGATTGGAATTTTCCACTGGAATGATTCACATCAAGATAACTTGTAAATGTATATAAATGGATTTGATAAACAAGTTATTTATTCCTGTTTTAGATCAGTCTGTCAAATATAATTCGGGAGGTATTATATATTTAAAATATTCATTGGAATTACTTATGTGCTTATTGACATTTCGATCTGTGCTCAGTGCTTTGCATTATTGTGAACTCCTTCAAAGACATTCTGGATTCCGTTACGTCAGGACTGTCAAGAAAATTTGAACTGGTTCGTAACATTTTACATTTTTGGACTTGTGATAGGACATATAATACTATTTGGGATTTAATAAACAATACTATAAGTTTCTTTTGAATTTTCACTTTGTAGCTTAGAGAAATTAAATGCTTGTTGATTTTACATTAAATTGTTGGTTTTGACGTCTTTATGTAACATATTTTAAGTCCAATGGTCGTAACAGAAATTGAGTTAGCCCGGATTCTGAAAACATGTTAGAGATATTAAAAATTGTATTTAAAATTTAAATTGATAGTGTCACTGATGAAAAATGAAATCGTTAAAACGGATTACTAAATCGTTCAAACTTGACAGTTAATCGTTATAAAGGATGAATAAATCGTTCGATCGGATTACCAGTTCGTCTGGAAGAATAAGTACATCATTATAACTGATTAGTAAATCATTCGAACAACCTACTAATTTGTTTGAACCAGGGGCGTACCTAAAGCATTCGGCACCCGGGACGGATCCTTCCTTTCGCACCCCCACAAATAATTTTAAAATGTAAACACACAGAAAAATATATTATGTTTGCAAGTAGATTTTGAAACAGTACAATGCTGTCATAAGCAAATTACAAATAACTTTTACTTTGGCGAATTTTTCATTTGGTTTGAAAACTTGTACTGGTATTTCAACTCTCCTGATGGCAACCCCCTTCTGGCTGGCACCCGGTGTGAACCGCCCCCCCCCCCCGCACCCTCTTTGTACGCCATTGATTTTAACGGAATAGTAAATTGCGATATCGGATAACTGAATCGCTTTAACGGAATAGTAGATCGTTATGATGGATTAACAGACCGTTAATTATTAATATTATTCATTAAGAGGTTAGTGTTAGGACTGGTCGGCATGGTGTCAGGATAATGTGACTGGGTGGGACATCATGCTACATGTCTGCAGCATGATGCCCCAGTGCTAGACATCACTATAAACTGCCACACTGCAGGCATCGTAGCGATATGACTGAAAAATTGTTAAAGCTACGTTAAAAATCATAATCACATCACATCACATTAATATTATTAATAGTATTTCGTTATAACGGAATAGTAAATCGTTCGAACAGATTACTAATTCAATTGGTCGGATCACTACATCGTTTTAACGCAATAATACGTCGTTCATGGGACAAGTAATTCGTTATAGCGTATAACGAAATCGTTCTAACCAATTGCTAAATCATTAGAACGATTAGTAATTCGTTTAAACCATTAATTAGTTTGAACTGATTTGTAAATCATTGTAGCCAATTGCTAAATTTGAATAATGGGTTAGTAAATTGTTTTCGTGGAGTAAGGAAATCTTAGGTTTAGATCTGCTATCCATGAATTACAATAGTAAAGAAATGAAAATCAAGACAGTGACGACACTGCAGACCAAATTATAATATTCGACGGACATCTAGCTTCAAACATAGGAAGTCGTATATTCAATCGGTGTTTTCTCATAGGATTAACAAATGTGGGCGTATTGGCCACAAGATGGCAAATCCCATTTGTGCATTTTTGCAAGATTGTATGACACTCTGGCATCAAGATGGGAAGTCCTACGCTAAAAACATCCATACTATTACCATTGTATGATACTATGGATTCAAGCTGTGAAATTCAATGTTAACTGAGTTTCAAAATAGATGTAACAGCGTTCTGCTATTAGTCTCGGGGCAAGATGGGAAATCAAATGTTAAAAAGTTGTCCATAGATTTAACATTGTGCGTTAATGATTAATGTAGCATTGTAATAATATGGGTTTGTCTGGCTTGAAATGAACATGCAGAGTCTGCTGACCTCTAACGTTAATGTAATGTTAGAATACTGATAGGTTTAACGCGTATGGGTGTCAATATACTGGCGACGTAATATTTCCTTTGAAATGCAATAAATACGATGACATAAAAAGGCAAAATTGGATAATTTAGTATTTCAAGCTAGACCAAGTGACTCCAGGCATACCTTGGCATACGAATCTCAGGCTATGTGTAGAATGTAAGTAATTCAAAGCGCACAATGTGTGTATCGGTCACTCCCAATATGTATTGTCAACTATCGAAAAAAGCTAGCCACAAAACTCGAGATAATTAAGGAGGAACATGTCTTCGTCGCTATGAAAGTGGACGATCTGTCTGTAGGCTTGTCAGCTTTTCGACACTGCATATATATTCAAAAATCCGAATACTTAGATGGTCCAAACTAGGAGGTGTTCGCCCGTTTGTAAATGTTCCAGTCGAAGAGGAAAGTGAAAATATAGAAAAAAGAAGTTTTATATTCTTTAGCTAATTTTGGTGCTGATGTGATGATCATAAATACCAGAAATAGCATCGCTTCTCTCCAGAATTCCTGCCGTAAATCGACACATGATCCATGAATAACAAGCGAACAATTGAATTGTGTTGTCCTGTCTGAAGCAAATTATTACTTGGTGAATGTATCCATGTCCACAATAATCATTGTACCCAATATCTCATCATATAGGAACAGTTTGCAATATTCTAATACTATTTCATCATAATTTTAATCACTCCACGTGAAGATACTCAAACAATATTTCCTAGTGGCTATTTTGAATTTTGTACACCAGTTTCTCCTCGTTTTCGCCAACCTCCCCTATTCCTAATAGAGAGGAGTAATTTCACTCAGATTTACGAGTCCAGCTTGGACCCTGACTGTTCAGATTAAATGCAGTTAAAAGAATGTGAAGCTGAACTGAATGATATAACGGTTCTGCCGATTACCAACATTCGATTGGGATTTAAAAAACTCTGTGGACTCTGAGATTTCTCGACAATGAAATATACAGTCAATATTTGGATTATAACCCTTGCCTAAGAGTCTCTTTATACCAACATAAGCAGTTAAGCAGAGTACATTAAACAGTTTTATTTAGTAAATTATAATGCGTTACATGCATCTTTATATGATGCTGAATATTTAAGCTTGTTTCTAGTGATGCATCCTTTATTTTTTGGTACATGGTCATATGATCAATGTTATGGGAGAGTCTCAAAATAGAAACAGCTTTTGATTTTAAAAATGCACGTTTCCCAAAACCGATATATTTAGCTACTTCAGAAATGGTCATAAGTGAGCCTTGAAAAAATCAATTTCACCGTTGAAAAAAAAAACCTAGAAAATACCTGGAATTGTTTGCTTCAAAAACCCGTTGAGACTATTATGCAAACATGTATGCATCAGCAAAAACCTGTGAAAATAATTGCACTTCTTACCTTGGAAACCCTGTTCATCATCAGATTAATGCTGAAATATGAGAAGGAAATACCTGGCTTTGTCAGTATCACAAGCATGTTCTTCCGGATATAAGACGTCGCCGTGCGATAACACACACTTAATAAACCTCTTTATCCAGTTTCTCTTACTTTCAAACAATGACAGGTTTTTAGGTGCATATTTCACACCAAAATCTTCCAAACTTTAAAAATTTATCTCGGTCTTGTGCCAGACCTCCCGGTAAAGAACAAATAAAATCCAATTGGTGCTAACAATTTCATATATGGAAATGTTTCTTCTACACCGTGTAAATATTGATAGATAATAAACAGAAATTAATTAAATTGGATAATTTCGCCTGCAATGTGAGCTCTATGCACCCTGAATTCAGTATTCTTTGGAGAAATGTAAAAAATGATTTTCTTTCAATTGACCCACAATAATCAAACACGGCAATTTGTCTGCAGAAATGTACGTCACCTCTCATATTTAAATCATTTCCACTGGATTCGTTTTCCTTCAGAATATTTACAGCTACGTCAGGAGAAGAGGCAACGGCAAGTTTAAAACATTATTGGCTATAGCATGCCGAGGAAATAGAAGCTAAGTGCATTTCACAAGGACAACCGAATTAGGATTTGATGGGCTTGAATGGAAATACGACAATTGGATCACGAGTTCGAAACTTTACCGTCTGAGCTCCGGAAGCATCTGCGTGGTTCTTTAACTCCAAAAGCCACATAAATTTATAATCATAGTATGACATAAGTGAATATAAAAAGTATTTAAATAATTTATGGACAAGCAGCCCCACCCCGATGGCAGCTTGTTCTAGATCCATACATTACGACATCAAAACCGATTATTGTTAGTTTTGTTAACTGCTTGGAAAATGACGGGAGAGGAATGTGTGAAATGAATAGCTCTATCCCAAACTCTTTATATTTCACATAGTTCTGTCGCCACCTTCTTTAGATACGATCGTCGAAGGTGTTTGCTTTATTGTTTACTACTTTATCGTAAACGTATCTGATATACCGGAGATTACGTAGGAATCATCGTTGGAATCTTGGTCGGAATCCTTGCTGGGATGGTACTTCTGATATCCGCCATCATTTGTTGTTGAGCTAAACGTGTAGAGATCCTTCAGGCACATACGAAGTATGGTAACAATCATTCAACCACGAGCTTGCAGTCGCTGTATTTATGCATAATACTTCTTTGTTTAAATCTTTGTGAGTTCGTTCTAGTTTTCCGTCCTGGTTTCCCTATTGAAAGTAATCATTAGTATTTGTTTTCATTGCAGCATATACATTCGATATGCGTACAATTTTTAGTTTGGAAACAATAGGTGAATATATATATATATATATATATATATATATATATATATATATATATATATATAATATATAATATAATAATATGTATATACGCAATGAAAACATTTTGGCATAGATTCTGGCCTTCCGTTCAATAAGGCTCGCTGTATCTGACTTTCCCCACAATAAATGTCTGTCAATAATCAAACCTGAAGGTTTTGATTTTCGATGTTAATTTAGTTTCATGAACAAATATATTGATATTCTCTAATTTCTGTATTCTTTGCTTTGATCTAATTGTCATACAGTTCTTTTATCTCTTTGTTTAATTACACTTATTGGTTTTGCACCATATGAGGAATGTAGTTTATAAGAAATTTAGCGTCATGTACTGTCACTATGTATTATTCAACTCATTAAATATTATTCAAGCAATAATTACCTTTCTCTAATGGTCACGTAGCACGTGTTTTTACATCAAGATATTTCCATCTGAAACCTCATTCATCTAGGGTAATATGTCTGTATTTCATCAAAACTGTCAACCTGTGTTTAAGGCTTTAATCTTTATATAAAAAAACCCAACTTTGTGAACTAAACTGCTATTAGCAACTACAATACATGCGAATTGCAAATGTTATCATCATCAAAACAAAGATCAGCCTTATAGTATAGTTTGCTGTCTATGACTAAATTTGTTGGAGACATAATACAAGAATGATAGTAACTTTTTATGGTCTCAAAGAAGCAATATTTTGCATAGTAATCAATTGATAATGATGCCGAACACAATGAAACATTTGATAATTTTCTCAGAGATAGAAAAACAAATTATACAGACACACAGACGCGCACTCACACACTTTCCCGTTACGCTTTTGTTTGTGAAATTGACTACATATCATTTTAGTTATTCTTATCGATATTTTTTAATAAATTATTATGATCTTTCAAAGTTAAAGAATTATTTCTATCCCATTGCCTAACTATTATCAGTTAGGTATCTCACCTTTCGGATTAATGTAAAGATATTTTCTTGCCCCGCAAATTTAAATCTATCTGTTATGATATACGTCTATTTCTTCTCACCGCTTTTTCAAGATATACGTTTGTTTGTGTTTTATCATTAATTTACTGATGACATCAGAAGCAAAATCAATGCAGAATTATCAAAGAAAGAATCAAGAGGTTAAAATGCTTTGCAACTACAATGAAACAATACTATATTGAACCCTTAGAGTAGAAATACTTAGAAAAAGTATTGAATAAATCGTCAGTTTGTTTCAACTTACTTCATTCATTTCATTAAGAAGTAAATATTGCTTGATCCGTCTTGCTTTGGTCTTTTGGGGTTTAACATGTATATATATATATATATATATATATATATATATATATATATATATATATATATATATATATATATTCACCTAGCTTTTTAGCGTATCATAAGGTATACATTGCGGCCTTAATATTTGGTGGAAGACGAGCCACCTACCCACGGGAAGCTACTGGCATGCTTTCTCACATACCCACGTTTTTCGAGGTGAAACTTAAACTCAGGCAGACAGAGGTGAAATGTGTGAAGGATCTGTGAAGTCGAGCGCCTTATACTAGTAGGAAATCTAAGACCCCTCCTTATATTAGTAGGAAATCTAAGACCCCTCCTTATATTAGTAGGAAATCTAAGACCCCTCCTTATACTAGTAGGAAATCTAAGACCCCTCCTTATATTAGTAGGAAATCTAAGACCCCTCCTTATATTAGTAGGAAATCTAAGACCCCTCCTTATACTAGTAGGAAATCTAAGACCCCTCCTTATATTAGTAGGAAATCTAAGACCCCTCCTTATATTAGTAGGAAATCTAAGACCCCTCCTTATATTAGTAGGAAATCTAAGACCCCTCCTTATATTAGTAGGAAATCTAAGACCACTCCTTATATTAGTAGGAAATCTAAGACCCCTCCTTATATTAGCAGGAAATCTAAGACCCCTCCTTATATTAGTAGGAAATCTAAGACCCCTCCTTCATCTTTTCAAGGGTTATTATAACATACTAAAGGACATTATTGGAGATGAAATTAATTATTTCCCCATTTTTGCTTAAAACGTTAAAATGAAACCCTTTTTTTCGCCTTTAATCACAGTATATTTTCAAATTCCTCAATCTCAATTTAATTTTGAGACCTTCAGCAATCTGTAAGATAGCCCTCCCTGCCCAAGTTTACATACTTGATCCGGCACGTTCACATCGTCAGGAAAATCAAAGTCTTTGAATAGCTTGAGCTTTTTCATTTTTACAAGAGGCGTTGTTTTACCGGCCAATCTCTTTGATATTACCAGCAGCAGCTTTGAGAATTGCCTTCTCGCTCACATCCATTTCCCATGTACCTCTCGACTATCTAATATACACTCTTTTTAACTCTATGCATGTATGTCTGCCTTCTAAACGAAATAACGTATCCTACGGAATGCCGATTAATTCAAAAGTTTCCATCAATGCTTGATCTTAGTCACGCGGAGACAGTAATGTACGTCGTACAATTTATATAGAGATTTGGGGTGGGAGGTGGCTTTGCGTGTCAACTAGAAACGAAAATTGTATACAAAAGTATAGACAATAAAGGGAATATAAAACTGGGTTGGCTTATTCAAATATAAACTAGAGAATAGGTTTAGAAGATATAGGTGTATGTTCAGCTGTAATATATAACAAGACGACCACATATTCTGACAATTATTAATATTACAAAAACGTCTCATGTGTAATTATGGCATTACGACGATTGTACTGTCTAGAAATTATACAACTCATCAAATATCTTTAAATAAAAACTATATCATTTCTTGAAAAAGTTAATATTTAACTGAAGAGGCGTAGCCTATGATACTGTATCAGATTATGCATTATGTAAACCGCACACTTTAGAGCTGAACTGACACATCACAGCAATGCGTGGTTTATGGTCTATACCTTTATTCTGTACAGCCCCTAAAGTGAGAGATTATACAACATTTTGGGCCTGATTTGGCTTCAACCTTCTCCCAATAATATAATATTTTGTACAAAAAATCTGGACGTTAGTATACAGGTAATGGCATTTACCGTGGTATTAAACAACAGAGAAGAAAGTAAATAACTAATGCGGGAAATACCTTTATTTAGTATAAAAATATGTACACAAACAATGACCTGCCAGCTAAGGGTATGCATTTTATTTACGCAATTACAGGTGAAAAAACTTAGGTCGATGTTTAAGAGTATTAGCAACTATATCTGACGTATAAAACCTAAAACGTATTGAAAACTTATACAGAAATAATACTGAGAAAGACTGTAACACAAATATGCAGCGGTTTGTCTATGAATGTCCTACGCGGAAGGGGGATAGGCAAGTAGTCGTGTGTTAAGTGTGATCGAATCCCCAGTGGGAGTCCAGTGGATCAAAACTTAGATATATTCTACTACTAATTAATTTTGAAATTACAAATATATGTATGCTACTGGCAAGTCACAGGTATTCCATCGTGGTGGCCAAAAGAGATTTAGAGAAAGAACGTTAGGACAAATGTCGTTGTTAGTTATTTATTAGCTTATATTAATGTGCTAAGTAAATGTACTCCTTAATAAGACTGCGATATAATCCAAAGATTTTCAGGATAGCAAATTTTTTTACTACATCTTTTATATGAAGATTGATCATAATAATATTAGTATTATTATTTGCAGATATTATAATGGATATTACATGGGTTTATTTTGCTGTCAGTCAAAGCTAGATATTTTTCAAGCTATTGACAGACTGAAATTTAAAACTACAATGTCGGGCTCCTGCTCCAGAACATGGTCAGAAATATCACATAATATCACGGCATTAAATTCTTCGTGGTACACAGCTCTGCGTAAAACTACTTCATTGTCTAATGAATAAATGACAAAATTATCTATCAAATATACGTCGATAATATGAAAGCAGACCAATGATATTCTTTTTATCTCTCTAATAAATTAAAATTTGATATGTTTTATACCGTCAAACGTTGAAGCTCATTTTGATGCGGCATGTCGTCAATAACGATTTTCCACAGCTTGAGATGTGTCGGTCTGTCTGTTTGTAACAGATAAACATAAAAATGATTTTTTAAAAAGAACACGGCTTGAATTAAACCAATGGAATCTGATGACGTCATTGTATTAATATATTTTGAGCACACAGACTCAACTCTATGGTGCAGACTATTATTTCAATCAGTCAACTCATAAAAGTCGGAAGATGTCTCGAGACAGTTCCTTTTCTGAATTCAACCCATGACAAGATGAAAAAGAATATTTTGGATTTACAACCGCTATGTGTCCATGTTAGCATAAGGGTTTTTGATAAGGGCACGAGTGTTCGAAAAATGCAATTATTAGTATGTCTTGGATTCTAGATCATTTACTAATGGGCTTAACTTGTAATCAACGTAAATGATAATTAAGATTAAGAACATCTCAGTTATAAAGCCCTATTAGGAATATCACCTAATAAGCAACAGATCGTAAACCTTTCCCTGAAAAATATGAGGAATAGATTTGATTTTAAAACTGCTTTTTAATTAGCTTAAAGTCTTTGTATTTAACATAAGTACATACTTTCCTCATTCTGAAATATTGACGATTTCAAACAAATGTAAACTGCCCAGGATGCTACTATATGGTATTGTGTGTTATGATTATTAGTAATGAATAATTATGAAATATGAATATCGTTCTAGATCTTCAGTTATGTAAGAAATATCAATTAAAGACGAGATAGAAATCGTTTGAGGTTGACCATTTAATTAAAGGACCTTTACGTTAGGTAACACCGACTGTCTTGTCTTTATGAGGAGTTATGCATACCTACTTGATTTCAATACATATTACTGTTGTGCCAGGTAAACATTTAACATGTATATATGCAGAACAACTTCAGTCATACTGTCCAGTGGGTATGTAGGTAGATAGGAATGGTTGGACGGCTGCATGTATGTATGTATCATTATTGCATTAATTTTGATCTTTATGTCAGAAAATGCAGTTAGCATAGTTTCATAACACTGATAAACTATCTGAAATAAAAATGATTCCAACTCGTTTCATATATAGTTATTTTAATTTACTGCAAATCAAAGAGAGATACCTAATGTAAACACAGCATCGATAAGAAACAATGTTTCGAACTTTCAAAATTCGACAATGCTTTCTTCCATGTCCATTTGACTTTACTGGCTTTCTTTTTTACCTGTAATTTCAGGTTTTGTTGGTGACCATACCACAGTCACAAAGAAGATTCTTTTCTCCAAGAATAATATATGTACACCTCCTAATTCGTGTGTGCGATTCATGTGATGGTTGAGAAATGTGGACTTAAGATTCGATCATCACTTTCATGTTACTTCAACTTAATATAAAAATACTACTACTACTACTACTACTACTACTAATAATAATAATAATAATAATAATAATAATAATAATAATAATAATTACTTTTTGAATTATTTTGTCATGAAAAGAAACATGTTGCTAATATAATTATGTTCGTAACAAGATTATTCAGAAATTTTAGTACATTCTCTACACACGGAAACTACCAAACTACGGGTACAATGAAAACGTATCATGCTGCGTACCACCGAAAAAAATACCGAGGTAAACTAGTTTACCAGTAATACAGCACACCTCTAGGTTTTAGTATGTAATAATCATTTCTTTTGATGTAGATAAGCTTGAATGTATTTAGGATTGGTTTGGTGTGTTATAGTACCTAAACAAAAGTACCTATAAAGCAGTTGGAGTATTAGTGGCTTGCACAACATGCAGTTGACTCGGGTTGATCCATTGGTAGGATTCGAACCTCCAACCTTTCGGTCACGAGTGGAGCATGATAACTAATGAACCACAAGGGCTGCTATCTCCACTGCAAGTTTAGAACATGGACACTTCAATGTATCTGTAATGCTCTACTTTTTTTCCAACCATCTGCATTCTGTTATTTTGCTTTCTAAATTATCGCCTTAAAAGAATCACGCTATGTTTAATTAAGACTGTCTATCTAAGTTTGAATCATGTGGGGAACAAATATTTCCGGGAATATCTTCCTCCAAAGTTATTAATCCCAATGTCATGAATCATTTCGTCTACACTCCATTGGTAAAGCTTCAGTCACCTAGTGTAATACCATTTTAATCCATAGTGATAAAGCATGCTTTTATATCCTGAACATTCCTGCACATTTTTGTTTAAAACTCGTGCTGCCACGGCCACCAATTAAAATGCTCTGACAGCGTATGAACTATGTAGCACGTCTTTGAATGGCAAGAAACATATGTATATCGAGGGACTAAGGTTTCATAATTTAACATCATTTTTAAAAATCTTGTTATATAGTCATATTATATCTGCTTTATCAACAAAAGGAACAATATGTGTTACCTGGAGATAGAAAAAAGCACCTTAGGATGGGAAAATCATTCTTTAGTGGAATTGAGCTTTTAAGTTTGTTGAAGAGCATTATAAAATCATATCATAATTTTCAAAGAGGGAGTGATAAGCATTGGCTTGCTGCCCAGTTGTCGTATATTTTATGATTGTTATTATTATTATTATTATTATTATTATTATTATTATTATTATTTGATAATTTCACATCTGATTCTTTATTATGGAGGTGTAAGAGGATGAATGAACCAGGTATGTTCTGTTATCTGGTCCTTTGGTAAAGATTAGCCACGGTTGCCTTTTTAGTATGCACACTGCAGCAAGTCCTTAAGGCTGCAAGAGACTAATACGCGAGGTCAGAGTTTCGCACTGTGTATATACGATACTATCTTGAATAGTGAATAAGACAATCAGGGTTGGATTCATAATTTTTATTAAACTTTGGAGAGGTAATTTAATATTCTTTAGAGTTCCGGGATCCTGGACACCATCATTACCACCTAGTCTGCATCGTGGGTCTAAACGTTGGTGAATACTCATGAATTAATATTATGACTCTATGATTTTAAACTAAGTAATAGAAAAGAGCGAAAACCAACAAGTTTTGTTAAATTCAACAAATAATTTATTTCCCTAGAAAACGAAGTGAAAATTTATAAGGAACTTACAGTATTACCAATTAAATCCTAAATAGTCTAAAAAGTTTTATCACCAGTCGCAATGAATAAATTTCTAATTAAATACCGGTGGTGTTCGAAATAACATACAATTCTGAATGTGATGATGTGCCTTTAGTAGCACGTGCCTTGGAGATGTGCCAATAATCTGTTGATGAATCACACTAATACAATCCAAGATGTCCTTATCTGAATTCACTATAATTCCAAGTTAATGTTTCCGTCTAAGAATATTATTGAAAAGCACTTTGTATTTCCAGTGACTAACAATTGGAATAAATAATTCCACCCAAATCAAATACTGAACGCAACAATAAGACTGATTTCTCCTTCAGATGTGATCGCAGGAATAAGTAATTTTTCAGGTTAACAAAATTATAAACCCCTCTACCAGACCTAAGTCACAATTATAATTTTTAATTAGCTATGTATTATTTGTTTACAAAATTAAAAGTTACTAGTCAGGTACACAAGGAAGTTGATTTTGGACAAGTCAAGTCCAAAATACAATTATATATAACATATAATCGTGGAGATAAAACTAACAAATACGATTTAAATATACGTAACACTAATAACAGCTCTTTTAGAAGTGGGCTTACGTTGGCTCCGTCCACGTCCAAATAAACAACAGGTAAAAAAATCTGTATGGCACAGTTGTTTACTGAGGTTTGCTTGTCTCTACTTACAAAATTGGATGATTCTATCTGACTGGATGCCGGTAGATTATATATAATTTACTCTCGTTTGCATTTAACCATAACAATAACTACATTTTATTTTACTAACTACCTAGGCACAAGTATAGTATGATAGATCTGGCTTATCCGTTTAGCTATATTTGACATAGTTGGTTGTTGGACATGTATTGAAATGAAAATCGTTTCTATCACACACGAAAAAAGTCCGAATTCCACCAACGGCTTATTTATTAGGTTTACAAATATCCACGTGTCACGCATCATGCTGGCTAGATGTCAAGAAGCCATCAATGGTTTGACATCATGTCATTTTTTAATCCAGTTATGGATTTGATAATCCGAATAAGTCTTAGACTGATGTGGAGTGTTTACAAAAGAGATATACACTCCTTTCTTGAAGCTTTACAACATTTATGGATTAAACGTCATTTAAATTCTTCAAAACAAATATGACCGAAGTTGCTAGGCATAAATTTGTGAGGCTACTTTTAATTTACAAAGTTCTGTGTAGACGTTGAGACAATGCATTGGCATATATTAAAATATTTTGGGCATACAATGTTTAGGTTTGGACTAGTTTTACTGTGCAATAGTAAGAGGAAATATAAATGGCCTTATTTCTTAAACAACCTTTGAGGTTCAACGAGAAGGATAATGTTAGTGGAAAAGTACATTTATTTAGAGAAATGCTTGACGCAGTTATATTCATTAAAAATTATTTAATCAATCAAAGCTGTGAATAGCGAAGCGACTTTAATTAAATATAAAAATGTATGATTGTTAAAACTTGCTAAGTGTGATAAATTCAATAAAAATTGAGTTTATAATTGCATTTAGTGGCTTATCCTAATCTTGGATAACTAGGCTTTGTTTACAAAATGTTAAAACATTTCTTAGTATGCGATAACCCCTCTCTCTCTCTCTCTCTCGTATTATCTCTGTCGAAGAACATTTTCTGTTTATCATGCATCAATGCATATGACATAAGACACGCTATTTGTGCGATATGTATCCTTACTCTTTTATACGGCTGCCATAGAAAAATGGGGACAATAAAAATGTAAGTACAATTGCATCCGCTCCCCTACGTACATAAATACGGGGTGAGAATGTAATGTTCTGGTGCTAGTGGTGGTTCATGAACCCCCCACAACTGGATTACTCACGCAAACTATCGCATGTAAACCTTTGATTGAATAATCGCGTCCTCAGATATAATTATTAAAATCAATATATTCTCAAATGAAAACCGATGCCATGAATCAGTCTTACTGGATTCGCCATTCATGAGAATACAAATTATTTCCATATCACCGAGTGAGAATTCATAATATTTTTCACTTCTCATTATTATATCTACTAGAACACCTAGATTCTCTCTTTAATATAAATACGTTTATTTTTTACACAGAATTTTCTCAATTGTGTGTGAATGCAATAAACAGCTGCGTTAATACATCGATATAAAGAAGCTCCGAAATTTTACAATAATTTTATAACAGCGACTGTTTACAAATTTGAATTTTACATATAATGCTTCTAATTGTGTATTTTTTCAGTGTAAGAATGATTTCATACAATAATGAAGAGAACTTAAGTTTTGTTAACACATTTCAACAGTCAACATTGGTAAAATATGACAAAACAGTCAACATACATTAGAGCGTAACATCACTGAACAAAAAGGTTTAATTAGTGTGAGTTTACTTGTAAACATTTTGGGTTTCTCGTTTCTAAATCGCTGCATTCAGACGTTAATTGTTGTACCTTGGCAAGCTTTTAGTCTATTTCAGTAACAGACACTGCACCCAAATTTCTATTGCATTTACGTTCGGTTTGCAATCGACTCTAATCAATACCCGACTTTACGATCGTTTTCAGACATGATTATATTTGGGAAGACCCGAAAACTGCTACCTAAGCAAATTTATTACTGTGTCATCAATAGGTGTCATTAAATAAGTGTAGAATTTGTCGTTGAGTGTTACAGGTATACGATATTGTATCAGTGACACAGAATATCGAGTAGCATCAGGTCGTGTAGGTTCAGTAACTGACAATTCTAATGATTCTTGTGAAAAACTAATTATACACACGTAAATTTTTGAAGCCTACTTTTTGTTATTTGATTGTCATTTTTAAGCATTCTTGATGGGGCCTTCTAACTGATTACATAAGTGTGTATGGAGGGTCAATGGTGTTGCCACATGCTGAGATTTTATTCACCTCACCCTGACGGAGGAGACAGAGAAGAAAATCAATTAGGCCTAAATATTGAAATGCAGGTCAGAATAACAAAAGCATTGACTCTGACGGTCCGCTGCGTTTTACTTTGTTGAAATAAATTTTTAGAAATGCAGATGATACACTAAATTACAATGTGTTTTTCGTGTAAACCAAAGATTATTTTTTTCATCTTCTCCTTAAATGTCATGGAAGATGGGAGATGACAAGATTTGCTTGATGAGAGTCAGATACTATTAGATGGTCTTCTCGAGGAATTCCTTTTACAAACAAATTGGATTCTTCTTTAGTTTCTTCGAATAGCGGTAAGATGATTTCCACTCTTAAACACGTAAAGATACGTCGTGGAGGATGATCCAACAGAAAGGATTTGTGTTCCACCACACGTTTGACAATTTCAGCCTTGCCTGAACCAATTTTGGTCCAGCAATCAACATATTTAAGGGAGGGCTAAGATACAGTGTCTCCCAACTTTGACGATCTGGTCTCTCATCAATCACTTTGAGAACGAATCTGCTGGTCAAGAAAATTCAAGAAATACACTCAGTGCAACACACATAACACATCCCACAAAATTTAAATGAGTTTTATCGTCTTTTCAAGCAGTTCTTTTAAAAGTAGCTGGTAATCAAGGCTTGACATCCTCCCAAGAACGATCGGTGCAATACTAATGTCAGAAGTTGTGGTATGCCAAGTGTTATAACACCTAATCGTAGGTTGGCTTAAACCTCTCTTTACCACTATGCTACAAGTCTTCATCAATTAGTCTTTTTGCACAATTCAGATACCGAATGTAATTCGTTGGTATTGGATACTAATGTTCTTTACATTTCACTAGAATATGTACAAAGCACTGGTAAATGTGCTCACGTAGTTACAGTTATAAATCTTGAATGTAACACAGTCGATTTGCAGGATTGTCCTTTAAAGGAAAAGGTCATACGTTTGCAAAACGGATTCTACTGGTGAACATATAGAATAAATTCTGTCTTTGACCCATCATTCACCTGACGTCGTCAAGAAACCTGGTCTTTTCAAAGTTTTTGTCGTGTCCTGTAATCCTTGAAACTTTTCATGGGCTTTGTCACACGGAATTATGTTATCTCTCAAACATTGTAGGTAGAAGTCGTAATAGTTAGTCGATGATCAATGTCTGACCATTTGAACATTTCAAAGTAATGAACGTTTCATAGCATTTAGATACCAATGGTTAAAACTTCTATATCGCAGATGATGAAATTGTTCTTTGTGTTACACTTGAATCTCTGTAAAGTCCCTGTAATTGGGTTCTCGCAACTTAGAAGGTAAACTAGAAATTCTTTCTTCTAAGGTATCCAGAAGGATAATAACCATCACCCACCAAAGGAGGACAGTGACAGCAAGAAGACCACATGGCATGTTCAGGGAAAGCTGAATATCTATACTCCCATTCTTGGATCTTTAAACCTCAACTGAAACACTGTACATGGTCATCTCGTCCCAAATACACAAATCCTGCGCAGGCTAAGGTGTTGGGAGAGGATAATCATTCCAGTTATTTAGACCATTTTTTGAATGTGTTCAATCGACTTTCAAAATCACAGTATCCGAGAACAGCCACGAAAACGTGTATTCTTCTTTGACGTGTAATTTTCGGTGCATGACGTACCTTATATATATATATGTATACCATATATATATATATATATATATATATATATATATATATATATATATATATATATATATATATATATATATATATATATCTTTATTGCTTGTTTATTTTTATGAATATAGATTGTAAGGGTTATTTTGTAAAAATCATTTTAAACAGTTAATTTTGCTCATGATTGTAAGTTTGTACTATAAAATAAGGTCATTTTGTTTGGTAAAAATGTCATAGTGGCCTTTTAACTTTGGAAGCTTTAGAAGAAAGCTTACTGGCGAATTTGATGGGATTTAAGTTCAGGTCATGGGATTTCACTGAGAAAAACCAGGCGACCTAATTTCTGATTGGTGAGCTGCTATAGGACTTGATCTCGTCGACAAGGAGAATATTCTGGAAATTATTATTCTACCCTCATAAGGGTTCTGAAATAAACATCTTTGAAATTCGTATTCAATCTGCAGTGGTTCTAAATCCGAAACATCCACGGTATTACGCTAATCTTGTTTTCTCCACCGTTTTTAGCACGTTACATTCACTTTTGCTGCATATCGACGGCAGACTGATGGAAAGGACTGACGTGGTATGATGGCAAGTCTGTATTCGGGCATTAACTTCTTTCTTCCTTCAAATATCGATATATGTGTGATCTCTAAGTGTCGAAATTTTCCACAAAAAGTTGTAAAATATCTGCCTGGAATCGACAGCATTTCAATATTTCTTCTTGAAAATCAAAAGACATTGAAAAATCTTGTGCCAAGCGTAGAGCTTATCACAAGCGATGAGCTTATCGTTGCTCTCTTTGCATATTGTCAGTGTCGTAGTAGCGAACTTCGGAACATGCATGAGCGCGATGTGTTGACTTGCTTCGGTATTGAGAAAAGTATGGAAAGCACCCTTTTGCCATTTCTGTCAGTCTAAATGTTTTAGGCATTCTGCTAAATGGCTTTCCAAATAACACATGGAATCTTTAAATTATACTTTTTCTGCTTGCATATAAATGATCTGGGCTCCGTTCATGGCAACTTGGAAATTCGGTTTCTTGTTCGGAATACATTGTTCATCGTATCATGAGAAGTTGTGAGTTAGAGTAAACAAATACATATTTCTTCCCTCTGTTCTCATTGTCATTCAATGACTCCTCGGGTTCGGGTTTCTTATCATATCTTTGAAAATAAAATTGAAAATAAAATCGATGATTTAGTAGTAGTAGCTCGAACTTATGCACAGACGAAAGATATATCAAAAAGGAAACGATCACGAGAGAACATTAGAAAAGAGGACAGAGCAAAACATATAAGGGAAGCAGAACTTTTTTTGGAGCAAGCCGACATTTTGGAACAGCACCGACGGTGATTCGAAAAAGTGATTATTGAACTGAAGTACATGTCAACTCCGAGTTAGTGAAAACCAGTATATCCTTCGAACCTACAATTTGGCAGAGTGTCCGACAGCCACACGGTAGCCAGATTCGAACCATCCATGCTAGCCGGGGTCGGTTACCTCTGTGCATCATTATCAGGCACGACGATCTTGTATCTTGTACGGTATCCATCTATATATATATATCTTCGACAATTTACATGTAGTCGCAAGCATAACATTCATGCACGTCTCTTTGGAAGAAATGTGTATGTATGATAAATGTATCAGCGTTTCAACTTCCCACCAATTCTGAAAAAAGCCACGATATTTATTATAGTACATAACCATAAGTGAATACCACGCTCCTCTAATCATAGAAGCACTCCCCCTACCGTAGTGATCTGTGCTTTTTAACGCTTCATTTTGAAATGTTTTAAGTTTAAAGTATAATTATGCTGTCAAAAAGAAGGCTAAGATTTTGTACATGACAAGTACTAAAGTTTCGTCCACACAGGTAGGAATTTGTTAATATTGCCGACACCATGACACGGGAGTGGAATTGCATATCGGTAATGTTTTGCACTCAGCACATAAGATTGGAGGTTTAGACCTATTTAATCATGATCAACCAGAAGTGGACAATTTTCCTGGAAACCAACACTACTTGCACGGGAAAGATTACAACTGGATCCTTAATGTACAATAATAATCCCTCATGTCACATAGACTATATCGGTTTTCAACTTAGGCATTTATAGATTTTTTAACTGTCACTTTGCTTTGTTACTTATCAAGTCTGTCAACCTGTGGATGATAAACTACATTAATTTTAATACTAAGATTTGTTTCTCCATAGTTTATTGATCCAACTTAAAGTTCTTGTACTGTTCCATTTTGAACTTAACCTAGAATGGCTTGTTTTGTTTTTCTTCTGATAAGGTATGTACTACAAAGCAACAAAGAGGACTAGTCCTCGTATTTTCTAAACGTTTTAAGCAAGAAAAGCAAGAATAGGCTCAAAACACTAAACTCAGGTACTATACTCAGAGAAAATCAACTTAATCGAAATTTGCTGACTTATTAGGAATCGAAGATTGGAACCCCCTGAAAGTACTACGAGGCTAACGTCATATTAATCAAATTTATAAAACAGCCAATTATTCTGATTTTGAGCTTGAGATTGAGTTTTTCTCAAAGGTTTGAAGAATAAGAGGTTGTGAATTTAGTTATGCTATTGTTGAAATCATCTTTTAGCAAGGTAGTGTCAAGGAGTAACCTCTCATATTTCCAGTTAAAATGGCTTTAACAACTGAATTACATTTATTCCTATGCATATCATTTAACTAGGTTTGATACGTTTTTCCAATAACACTACATTTGCAGTTTTGAGTAAAACATACAAATAAAAGAATTCCTTTCAATGCTATATCTGAAAATGTTATATCATTCACTGTTTAACCATATAGTGTGCTATTTCCTCTTTCCATTCTCTAGAATATTATAAGAAACGAGGGAAAAGATGCTAATAAGATAATTCACATATTTCAATATCAATACATAAAAATATCTTCATTTAAAATATATTGGCCAAAGAGGGACGAGCCTTGCTTTCACGAATTATTAATAGTTTTGGGAATGTATTTATAGCAGTTGACTCTGATTTAGTTGTGGTTACGTCTCAATTCATATTGAGAAAAACAAAATACAACCTTTGAAACAATCTAGGCTGGTTTTCCTCATGGTTGCTGAAAATATAGTGAACTACATTAACACCTTTGACGTAATATATGATCAAATATTGAAAGAAACACAAAGGGAGTTGTTCGACACTAGCGGGAAGAAATAGAAAGTATTAAAGTAAGAACGCCATGGAGATGGATAGAAGAAGAAGAATTTGGAATTTAATTAGAAAGTTTGAAAATGGATACTTTCTAATTAAACTATTAGTCAAATTAATACTGGACGATGGCAAAGTAACGTCCGCGAAGAGGATATAGTCAATGAAACTGTAATTATAAAGAATGTTTTAACAAATATAGACAAGAAGAGAATATTGTGCTTCATGTCATTTTACCATAAAGCGGGCTTCCAAATATAAAAGAGAAGTTAAACTCTAAATTAGATGCTTTATTTGCATATTCTCTATTCTCATCTTTCTATTCAGTGCATCATGCAAACTTGTATCAGTGTATCTCGCAGTTAGGCTGATATTTGCATTACCTAAACTGATAAAATAATAATTAAGTTTTGCTTTATCTCTAAGGCATGCAAAGGAAAATGTCAAAGGTTTGTATGATGTGATGAACCCTACAGTAAGGAATCAAATTTCCGCGTTGCTATTATTAATAGAGTTTTGAAATTGCATTCAACTCATTTGTTTGGTCATTTATTTATGGCGCTTATCATCTTGTACATTTTAGTGATTCAATTAGAAAATGGTTTTAAATCATTGATACAGATATTAAAACGTGTGCAATTGCATTGGGTGTACCTTCAACATGCTTCAGTCTTTGGTCGTGGATGCCGGCAATATGAACCCTTCTCTCTTTGTATTCAGTCTTTGTGTTCAAATATTAGGTAAGTGTTACGGAGCCCCCACTTTGTTGGGGGTGGGTGGGTTGTTCTGTTGGTGGAATTGATTGACGAATTGTACCTTCTTACAAGGTGTCCGTTTTATTGGGTTATCGTTATCTAGAGGGTGGTCACCTTCGGTGTTATTGCCCGGATCGAGTAAATATTAATATAAAGTGTGAAACTTATAGGTGGAATAGATAAAGATTTGAGCAGATATATAAACAGAATGACACGAGCCCCCGTACAAGAAAAAGAACAACAATTTAATCAGTTGCATAACAACTGTGATAATACATTACATTAGGAAGATACACTTCTATTGAAATAAATCATTCACCGAATTTCAAACACAAATATACTTATATAAATAGCCGATCTGTTTTAAATGATAGAATTGGTTCATCATAGAATCGAATGAACAATCGAAGTCATTGCCTTGTACAACTTCATAACCTGCTTGTTTCCGGTTTATTCCAACTTCACTGTGGCTGTCCTTCTTGGTCCTTTTCATTTTTCTTTTCTCTTTTCCAAACTCTTTATTGTCTCGCCTATTTCGGCCCTCGAACTTTGTGTGGGTAGGTGGATACGTAAGTACCTGATACGTAGTTACTTGGATAAGTAGATCGTGGATACGTTCCGTGGAGCTATTTTCCCCTTTCAAAATAAACAGAGAAGCAACCTAAATTTCCTGTCAGATATCCTACTGGGAATAAATCATTACTGCCCTCTCGTTATGTCAGATATCGTTCTATCGGAATTCAAACAGATACCAAAGGCTATCTGGTCAAGCCAAACATGGCAGACGATAAACAAACCTAGTTTCATAAGATTAATGTACTTCCTAACGGCTACTTCAACCTGACTCATTATCATAACAGTTCCGTTCTCGTCCCAATTACACAAATGAATGAATGAAATTCATTACATGGCTTAACTACGTTAATTTCAGTCAATACACACATTCAAGTCTTTAGCATACATGAAATCTCACTTCATGGCTTAACAACATTAATTTCAGTCAATACGCACTCAAGTCTTTATCATACGTGAAATCATCTAAGGTCGGTGAATTCACACGGATTCTCGTAACTCATATCAACTATGGTAAGGCATGAAATTCTTAGAATACCTATTTTTCTATAACAATCAAGACGACACATTCAACCAATTCGTCAAACTTATATAAAGAAGATCATTGTACGGATTCAGATAGATGAACTCACACAGTTGTATTCATATCAAGAAAATTGATCAACGAATTTAAACAAATAAATTCATGCAAATATAAGCAAATAAACCAAGCAAATCGTTATATTGATATCAAAGAATTACATGAGATTGACGCAGATACCTTGTGCTTTCAAGCTTTGCTCACTTCTACGCCAGAATTGTGTCCGTCGTCTTTCCAGACATCCGGTCCCTTGGATAAATGTTTTATCAGAGAATTTCTTCTAAATTCAACCTCGGAGTCTCCTCCATTTGTTTTCTCTTGCAGAAAAAGGTAGACTGACTAAATTTTGCGATGGGACATATTAAAACCAAGAAATTTGGCGTGAGAACCACGCCCTTTATTTAGAGTAACCAATCCGGATTAAATATATCTTCCTCCTTTTATAACTGGGCGCCAAGATTGTAGTCTGCCTGACCTAGATTCCCAAATAACTGATTCTGGAAAATTTCAAAATCTGACATTTCCGATACAAGATCGAAGTTAACCCTATCCTTTCAGTCTGTCTGACTGTTAAATAAACGAATGCTTAATTAAGAATCACTTCTCTCACATGACACAGACAATAAAAATCCATGCATTATGGCGATTTACCACGCATCGGTCCCCATAAATCTAATTAATCGTTCACCTGCCCAAATTAATGTGCTCTTCATAGAGCAACAGAAACTGGCACCCTTCCAGTAAGCTTGTATAGAACAATCAAACTGTAGAAGGTGTTAAGATAAAATTACGTATAATGTCCTATCTCAATATGTACATGATACATCCCTTATTTTAAAAACCACAAAAGAATCATAAACAAAATTGGCTTATTGATAATTTTTTTTTCAAAGTTTAATGAACAGCACAAGAATACTGACCAGCCAGAGGGATCTGGTTAGGTAATAAAAAAGGCAGCAATTGGTGAACGAATCTTAAGTGAGATTAAATGCAAATGAATGTACTACAGGTATAGTTCTCCACTAATCTTTTACGAAATTGTTGAATTTAATCAAACTTCTAAATTAAAAGATGTTAAAATTCAACTTATGTATGGTGTATAAGACATTAAAAATAAATGTAGTAGCAATGCAAACTCTGATATATGTAGCGTTTGAAACTTTGAAGCAAATGAATAAACAAATATCTAATTACCAAGTGGGTCAGAACTCTTCATTATCAGCTACTCCCAATATATAGTGGTTCTCATTGCAAGATAATGAAGGTTGATTAGTCCTAGGGATTACCGATAAAGCCTATGGGAGTATAGGGGAATTATTAAATCGGGTGCTCGATTGCTCACACTAACCATCACATGGAAACTTTGGTTGGAATAAGTTTACGTCCCCAATTACAAATAAAATAAATCATTATTTTCCCAAATAAATTAACATACGCATTGAATCTAGGGTGTAATAATGGACCATAGAGGTCATATTATGGGACTGAGCCGAAGGAGAAAGATGACTGAAACATAATTTAATATGGATGATTGACATGTTGTCCGTTGTTTTAATTGGATAGGAATTATGATATGAATTAATAACAGAAGGTACAGGAAGCTATGTTGTAAGGAGAATGGAGTAATCATAATATTTATGTTGTATTCCTGCGAAAGAGCCATCTTTGAACCAAATGCTGGATTCATTGATTGTGCAAAACCTATAACCAGCACAAACATTATATTTGAATGGAACATTGACTATCAAATATCAAAAAGTGCAGCGAAACTGTGATCATCTATATCTCTCTTTATATATATATATATATCATAATCTCATATAAACTGGTTCCAGCTGTTATTGGTAGCCAAGGTATAACTTGTCAAAATCAGTTTTTATTAAAGGTTTGTAACTATTTGTTTCGTAATTAAGTTATTCGCATTGCTTGTCATTGCTGTGTCTGCTGAACATTTTTTCTTCGAGCTTAACAGTTTAGAATAGGAGATCTGCACATTCTCTCGATGCATTAGCATCTTTTGTGTAGATTTGTTTACATTATCTCAGATGCCACATTATTACTTGGAAAATTAACTTTGCAGTTTAAACACCGTTACAGTACATACCAACTTAATTAGTCATTATACCTGTAAAATTGAGTACAGATGATAATTTCTACAGAAAAACATTATGATAAGCGTAGAGTCCGATCGCTTTTAATTTAATCACCATTTTTCAATGTGAGTGTTGCACCTAAATGCCACAGAAATAAAATTAGCAACGTAATTAAAATTAAAAGATCAAAGCAAGGAAAAGTAATGCGGAAAAAATTCTTTTAAACTCCAGCTCGAATGAATTGTGTATGTATTAAAATGGTTCCTTCGTCGTGTTCTTTATGGTGAATCTGTACAAATATTTATGAGCACGCTGATGTTGGGTTATTTGGAGCTACTGTTCTCCCAGGGACTTCCAAAATTGATGCGGCCATTGCTACTACTACTACTAATACTACAATTCTGATGATGCTTCAGTCACTACAATCGCTTCCAAAACAACACCGATCATGGCACAAATCTATATTAATCAGATGCATGAGCACTGGAAAAAAATCGTTCGAGTCATAGAAAAAAGCGTCCGAACAACGACGCTCTTGTTTATTAGATCAAGCAGATAACAAAAGTATTGTAATTATTGGATAAATATTGAATAAACACCACGGATATGAAACTAAGCCCATTTGTTATTACGGATAATAAAGATTATCCGGGATATACATACACATATATATTAAGAGAAGTTAACGTAAAACGTAGAACTGGAACACTGTCAACTTCGGCATAGGAACAAAATCTTATAATTTGAAAGTACCATTGAAATTCGTTGATTCATACAACAGATCAAAATCAAGATGTTCTTCTAGGAATGTTTCATAATTAAAATGTTACTGTAGGAAACCTGACGTCACTGTGCGATATCGTTCAGATATCAAGATCTTGTAAAGAAAACTTAAAGAAAACCTCATTTTGATCAATCGTAAAGAATCTTTCATTTGCTTTCCAGATTTTCGTATGTTAAGAACCTTTTTAGGACATGATGTGCCCTTTCCCTGTTTTCCTCCAACGTTCTGTTGATTCACTAATTTGCCGTATTTATCTCCTTTTGCACTGTTTGTCGGCTGCATACTAACCAGTTCATCTCCCAGTTCTTTTATTTGCACTTGTAACCGCTGGGTTTTTTCTTTCAGACGTTTGTTTTCTTCTGTGAGACATTTTTCTTTTGATTCGTTTTTATTTCGCTGCAAAGAGCATTGTATTGATTTTCAGAATCGTCAAATTGTTGCTTTAGCTTGTCATAGGCCGCTTCGTTATTCTCCAAATCTTTTATAAGTTCCTCTTTTTTCATCTCAATCAGCATAATCATCCTCCACAATTTTTCTTCTCTGTCATTACCTTCACGACAAATCTGTTAAAGTTTTTCATTCACCTGTGAAAACCCTTGATCCCCTATCATTGCCAGTTCTTCAACTGTGCCAACAATTGGCACTGTTAAACTGGCGTTTCCGTGGCGAAGATTGAACGTTTTAGATACAAGTCCACTGTACCATTTCACTCATCAAAATTAGAGCTAAATCACTCTTGGAAAAAATTAAGGTTCACTCTGTCGAGTTCTTTTCCAGGAGTGTCATATACATCCATGTCAGAAAGCTAAGGTGGAAATTTCAGTATTACCTTATGTTCCGAATGACTGCAAACTATCAGACGAGTCATCTATTGATGATACTGGTGTCGAAGTCTTGTCTGAAACTGGCTCTTAAAGAAAAAGTTAGTATAATAAATAGTATTAACGGGATTCTTTGTAGACCACAATCAACTAATATTCATTTTGTTAAAGAAAACCGTCTTCATGTGTCAAGATAAAACAATAACAACCATGGACGCAAACTTTGTTTTAGTTTCTAGCTATCTACAATCACGCGATTTTTTTTCTTCCTGTATCCATCCTAGCATGACACAACTCAGCTTCTTCCGTTTATAGAAAACAAGCAGCCAACACCTCACTAGTCAATACCAAATCTTCTTATAAAATATCTTCAGAAACCAATAACCACGACTCAGTCCACCACAATAAATTAAACAAAAAATAAACAACTAGAATACATGATCGATAAACTAATACAAGAGGATATAATACACGCTATGTAAAGCATACTTGTTAGAACATAATCGCTCTCGAATTACATTCCCGTCACTCTTTGATTCGGATTCTTTTAAGGTTTTAAACCATAATTGAGAGTAAATAGGTAGCAGAGTATTTGCCATAGGCACTGATGTTAGACATTTTTTAAATAACAAATCAGTACGTCCTACGCTATCCCAGTCCACAAGTGAATGAGACTAATTCCCACACGTCACTCTCAGATATGAAATTCTGTACACTACTACTGCAATTAAGCAACGAGGTAGAATATATAACTGCCTACCAAATATTACTTTATACTTTCAAATATATAAGATTTGTGAAGCAAAATTCAGCTTTAAGCGTTGGGCAAATAAATAATATACTCTAGCTTTAAAACACAATTCACAAGCAATACATATTAACCTTGTCCAGCAATTAGGTCTGATATATAATTACATTGCCTGACTAAAAATGATGGAATGAACATATATAGAAAATGGTGTGATATGAAATTATGGCAAAATAAATTACACTAGGAAGTATGGATGGCAACACCAGGATGTTGAATATCTAATTTTTATAATATTCTTAAGTGTGATATATAAAGACTTATTGGCGAAATAATTTTCACATTTTTTTCTTTTATATATTTATATATTTTCACATGTGAAAAACATATCCTTATATTTTCGCATGTTATAGTATAAGATTTCCCATCCTGCCATGCCACGCTTGATTGTGTGTGCTCACAAAAGTCGTTCCTGCTGCAACAAAAACGAGTACTTTGTGAGCTAGAACAAATAAATAGAAAATGCTTAAATTACAGACATGAAAATAAATCTTTGATAAAGAAATTTGACCAGACCCCGTTCGCATCTTGCTGAAGTTATCTCCCCTTACTTCCTTAACAGCGATAAACCTGCTGCGATGCATTGCTGAATCGGTCTAGCATTGTTTTCGAATAGGCTGAAATAGTTTACAAAATGACAAAAAATTTAATTTAGTGTGACAGATTAGGTCGAGTAAATCCTACTGCCTTCTAAGGTTATGTATATTTATATGATGAGGCTATGAAAGTGTGGTGAATTTCCGAAAAGTGGGTGGGGATGAGAGTGTTGTACGGAATAGTGAGCTTAATATTCTAAACTTCGATTCTAGAGCAAGTGGTACACAATAAAAAGACAATTTTCATTTCCTACGTTAATGCCAGATTTATTTCACCTTGTTAATGCCAGATTTATTTCATCTTGTTAATGCCAGATTTATTTCATCTTGTGGACCAAATGCGATATATGTTAACTTCTGGCTTCGCCACTCGTGAACGTATCGAGGTTTTGATACAACACGATGAAATATCTCTGGTATTAATGTAGGAAAAGAAAATAGCCTCAATGCATTTATAAGATATATGTACACTAGAACGAGTAAAACCAGCAAAGTCTTTTCACATCGACTTTCAGAAATATACACTAATTTCATAATGTAAAATACAATTAACCGATGAGAACATTATTAATCCAACTAACAGTGATATCGATTAAAACAATTTAGCATAATCTGGAATATGTATATTTGTATTTAATTATGTTTGTGTATGCATCAATGGAAAAAAATAAATACTTGATTGATAATGATTCTGAAGAAAGTAATACAGTACATCAATAAACAAATGATTTGCAATATGTTTCATACTTTTTGTTCATTGGCAACGAATGTATCCTTATTTCATTTATCGCCACCATCACCACCAGCACATATTGTTCACATTCACCTTTTAAACCTTTTACAAAATTTGTTCTGGTTAACAAATAGTTGTTACTATCGTAAGTATAATTATAAAAAAGAAAGTAACAGTAATTATTATATCTTTTAATTGTTTGAACCTCGCCCGTAATGGTAATTCTTCTTGGAATCAATTTTATTAATATTTTATAACTCTGCCCAATTATTTATGCCCATTTTCGCTCATGTGGATGAAATATTTGTTGCAATTTAGCTTTATGTCTTGCCTCTTGAGTATCATTGATATGTTATTTTATCCGAGCGATCCGTTTGACATCCGTTTGAACTGCTGATCCCATCGATACCATCGATATGTGAATTTCTAGCAGCAGCTTCTAAATAAAGTTCCTTCTTCTTGTAGATTACTTAAAACGCGATAACACCTTCCTCTCGAGAATATCATTTTTCTAAATCTCTTCAGTATATCAATTTTATTCTTAAAATTAATATTCCCATTCTTAAAAGCATTAATTTATTCACTTACATCATTAAAACTTTTACTACCAATGCATCATATAGTAATATTGGCTGCCTCTTAGTAGTTGTTTGCTCATCTGTTTTAAATGCGTGCATCTCTGTATTATGAAGATTTGTTTTGTTTAGTGGACACCATAGAGTTTCTTCTTTTGCCAACTTTAGAAAATCACTTTGTCATTTTTCTGCAGCTACGGAATTAGGAGCTAAGGTTCTATTTTACTGGCCATTAATTGTAGACGTTTGTGTTATTTGTGTGTTGAATTCACAGTAAGAGAGAAAGATTTCTCTGATGTGATAATTGGCTGAATTAATTTATTTTAAAGCATGCTTAATCTGGTCTTGGTGTTCATCAAATAAGAAGTGTCTCCTCGTCAGCAAACGTATCAGTATAAGGTTCATCAATTATAACATTCGTTGGTTGTCATTATGAACTTTTTATTTGAATCAAAAACAACTTTTAAAAAACTTACGTTTAATAGAACATAAAAATAACAGTGCCAGCTCAAACAGATTTATCGCAGTAAAAGCATCATATATCTAGAAAATAAACGTTAGTATAGAGGATGGAACAACAAAGGTAATGGCTGGTTACCATTTAAATGAAAATAATTTAGACAAAAATGGAGTGAAGATAGATGACCAAAACATCAGGAATTTGTTTGAATTTTAGAAGAAGTATCAAACACATAGTTATGTCTAGTAATACTAATAGGGATATCT
The DNA here is from genome assembly GCA_016617855.1 of Megalonaias nervosa. Classification (NCBI taxonomy): domain Eukaryota; kingdom Metazoa; phylum Mollusca; class Bivalvia; order Unionida; family Unionidae; genus Megalonaias; species Megalonaias nervosa. The sequence continues at coordinate 2,143 of JAECUM010046771.1, read as the reverse complement.
CTAAGGAGTCCATTTCTGCAATTAATAATTTTGAACGAATTACAGATGGAAAGAAAAGAAGATTATATGACAACAACATGCTCTGACCTTCTCTAATTATTGAGCCAATCAACAGCTACGGCATGTGTGATGTCTCAACAGGACAAACGTACTTATATGATCACGTGATGTTTTCATATCTTCCATTGAAACTGGTGCGTGGCGTATTTTAACTGAAATAGTTGTTGACTTGATCTTGGCAATTAACCTTGATTTCTTGAATGAAATTTTGCATGTATTGTACATGTACTGTTGCTTTAACACAAGCCAGCCATTGAATTTAGATAATTAAAATATAAAAGTTATATACCCAAATGACTAAAATAAAACTATATTACAAATTAATATATAATACAGATATGCATAACACCGTCTTCCTTAAAGAGAAGAGAGTTTTATGCAATAAACCTTTCTTCTATCAAATGTCAAAGATATTGCATAAAAAATGAATGTTAGAAATCATGTATATAAAACAATGCATGCAATACTGTGTTTCTATGCACATGAAAGTGCGACTGCGATCAAATTTTCTGTTCCCTTGATATGTCTGACATCGATGTTATATGAATGTAACATCAGACTCCATCGTAACAATCTTTGATTCATGTTCTTCATTTTATCATTGATGTGAAGGGGTTGTGATCGCTGAAGACAAAATTTAGAAGGAGCTGCAGTCACATACGTCTCAAAGTGTTGAAAGGCTATCATCAAAGCCAAACACTCCTTTTCTGTCGTGGAATAATTTTTATGCTACTTATTACATTTTCTTGAAAAAGTACACACTGGATGATCCACACCATTGTTGCCTTCCACTAACACTACTCTACAACACCTGCTTCTATAGACATTTTTTGAATGATTTAGTGAAATCTGGAGCTGAAAGAAAATGTTCGTGCCCTTAACTTATCAAAAGCCTCCCGACATTTGAATGACCATTAAAAATAGGTCTTCTCAATGGACAGAATGGTCCGGGGTTTAGCAATCATGGGAAAATTGGAGCAAACTTTCCGATAATAACCAGCCATACGCAAAAATCGCATCACTTACTTCTTATTAATAGGCACAAGGAATGAATAGCCTTAACCTATGCTTCTATAGGTTTATTTGGCCATGTCCCACTACATGTCCTAAATTGGTAGCACAAGAACAGTAAAAGTCAATTTTCCTCAAGCTGATTGTCAGATGATTTTCACTGTGCGTTTTGAAAAACTTTCATATGGTTCCTATGTGGTCCTTCTAGGTGTCGTTGTAGATGATGACGTTTTTATGTTAGCGTCACAATTTCTTATACCGGATGTTATCATATTCATCAAAGATTGGAAAGAATAGGGAGAACCCTTCATCCCAAATGGCACGACTTTGTATTGGTAAAGTCCATCTGGAGTCACGAACTTAAATTTCCTTTGTTCTTCCCGTAAGTGGAATTAGCCGAAAGTCCTTCAAAATGTCAATCTTGGTGACTTATTTGGCGTTTTCAATGCAGTCATGGATTCTAGTAATTATAAACGAATCTGTCTTAGTGACACTGTTTACTTTTCTGTAATCAGTACTCAGGAACGACAATTTGATCGCTTACTGACCACCATCACCTGTGTGTAAGTCAGATGGTATTGTATTCCTCATGAGCACCTCATTTTTTCAAGAAGTAATAACTTCTTTCTTGTGTGGCGCCAGTTTCACTAACAGCCCTCTGAAACAAACAAGAGATCAATCGATCTTCTTCCTGTAAAACAACCAGTGACTATCTTTTTTCATCCTGATAAGGTTTAAGAGAACGTGTAGCCAAAAATAGTATCTATGTGATCATTATTTCTGATTGATCCAAACTGGGAGAACAAAATGACCTCATTTAAAGCCTGACCCCAAAAGGTGTCCTTTAAAGTAATAACATCTTGTTAAACAACATCATTCTCAATAGCATGCTCTGCCATAGATCTGGTAACTGTTCAAGCTGGATATAAACCAGGGATTTCTATTGCATAGGATCAACTCTAATATCCTCACAAGGCTTGTCACTTACAAGTGGATTAACCAGACATTATCTCCAGAAGGCCATTATCTAGTAACAAAAAAATATTCCAACTGGGCAAAGAAATTTGTGCTG
>JAECUM010046770.1:0-22041 GCA_016617855.1 Megalonaias nervosa | reverse complement strand
TTTTACGTCGTAAATCTGTTAAACCATTACCACGTATCGCATTTATGAAATGTTCTGTAATCCGTTCAGCTACACAGATTCTTCTTGATAGTCTCATCGGTTTGAGATCCCCAACGTCAGGTTTCTTATGCAGCGAATATATTGCATATACAACCGTAGTAACGGGATATGCGCGTTCACAATACGGTTTGTCAACACCGGTTAGTATTCCGGGTTTAGATTTATTACTCAAAAGAACAATATTATTTCCTGACTGTATGCGGACTGAATCACGCTTGTCACGAATAATCCAAGTATCTTCTTCTGTATTTACAATAAATTTTATTAAAATAAAATATTTTTGATCATCAAGGTGATTAATAATTGCTTTTCCTCGTTTGTCATTCATTATAGTATCTACAATATTTCCGATTCTGAATGTTGACCATACATGAGCAGCACCACTATTACGAAATTCATTCTTTGCTTCACGGATACGTTCGGTTATATCCTCATTTGTTAAAGCTATATCTTGCATCAAAGTACTAAATTTATATTCTGATAGTCTGTCAAGATCAAATCTAGGTCTATAAGGTTCAACTTTGGATAATTCATTATCCATTATAATTAAGGCAAATATTCAAATTGAAATTTTAGTATATAATAATGATTGAAACAAAGAACAAATGTGCCTGGCTTAAAATCGGACATACTATTTCTTGTAATAAATCGTGTGTAAACGAATATTGCGGATATCATATGCAAAGCATCAAAAATGGGAGTACAGGACCAATACCATGTATTCAATGCGGTGTTGGAGTAAGAGGAAAAACTCAGCTGTGTTTAAAATGCGGCGGAAAAAATACAGGGAATTAAAACGATATTACGATAAGAAAACGTCGGGCGAATCTCCTATAAAATCAGCAGAAGATTATTTGGCCAGATTCTCAAAAACAAATAATTAAAATGAATCAAACAAATAATGATATTGACAATGATTATATAATGAATCAAACAAATAATGATTTAAACAAATGTAATTTATATATAATGAATCAAATAAATAATGATTTAAACAAATGTAATTTATATATAATGAATCAAACAAATAATGATTTAAACAAATGTAATTTATATATAATGAATCAAACAAATAATGATTTAAACAAATGTAATTTATATATATAATGAATCAAACAAACCAGATTCATGATAAAATGATCCACAATGATATTATAAGAAAATTGAAAATTGAGTACTATGAGAAACACGAATTTGTGGCGCATCCCATAATTAAAAATTATGAGGCATCTCGAAATGGTGTAATCAGGCACTGTAAATCAAAAAACCAAGTCGGTAATATTAATAATAAAGGTTATTTTAGATTCCGTGCTGGAAATAAAAATTATTTATCACATATATTCATACACGAATGTTTTCGTGGAGTCGTTAAAAATGGACTTGTAGTTGATCACATTGATGGAGATCCCAAAAATAATCGGCTATCTAAAATGCAAGCTATTACACAGAGAGAGAATTCTGCACGTGGAAATACAGGAAAATGTAAAAAGTTTGCTAGAAGATCTATTAAATCCGTAAATACAAAAACAGGCCAAGAAATAACTTTTCCATCAATAAATGCAGCTGCCAAATATTTTAGCATACATCCACAATCGGTAAAATTTGTCGCAAATAAAATATACAAATCTGCATTTTCAATAAAATACAATCAGCTGATAATGTTTGAATACGTCAAATAACTCTGTGCTCTTAACTCAAAACAATAAATAAATATTATTTTTACTGTATATAGTTCGACTCTGTCAATTTTGCCAAGGTTTTTGTTTAGCCACAGCTACAGTCACGGGTCCACCTTCACTGTCGCTGCTCTCAGTGTCACTTTCACTTTTGACAGAATCAAATAACATAATCTTTCTCAATTGCATTACACGATTATCCATAATCTTTTTTCTTTCGTACTCGTGAGACAATTCAGTTCTTATGTTTTCGATTGAACGTGCAAGAGGTGCAAATAGCTTTACCTGTGTGTCGCTTACCATTGCCAAAGATTCTAACATAGACTGATAAATTGATTTCACGAATCTATAATTGGAAGGTAATGTGTATTTATTTTCAAATTTTCGTTGTTGCAATGATTCAAAATCACACATAATCTTTTGAGGATCAAGATCATCAGATATCTTTATTCCGTCATGCTTTAATCTTTTAATAGCAGAAATAATATCATTAATGTTTTCGTAGTTCATTATATAATAAATATTTCTTTAAAATAAAAAATATTTACAAAACATATAATCACAACACAACCCCATATGAACTCCTAGCTTGTCATATGACATGCTAGCAAGTTCAGGGGCATTTGAATTAATCCCCATGTGATCCCCTAGGTTGTTATATAACATCCTAGAAGGACCAGAGGAAATTCGAAAGACGAAACAGACAGCACAGTTTAACCCCATGTGATCCCCTAAGGTGTCAAACAACATCTTAGCAGGATCAGAGGTTACATATAAACTTATCTCTAGGAACTTAATTAACTTAATTCTAAGGACAGCACAAACCCCATGTGATCCCCTAAGTTGTCAAACATCTTAGCAGGATCAGAGGTTACATATAAACTTATCCTAATGAACTGTATGGTCATGATTATATATACAAATGGTGATGATTTTGATTTTGTATGAATTTGTATGAATTGTATGGTCATGATTATATATACAAATGGTGATGATTTTGATTTTGATTTTTGCAGACAGTACAAACATAAACTTATCCTAATGTATGATTGTATGAATATGAATATATACAATGGTGATGACGAGGGAATCTTGTCTACGTCCAACAGATTTTGTACACTCTCCCCCCATACAAAACCGCGGGGAGTGTAAAAGTACACCCACCACGTGTTTACATGGTGGGAGAGTTGTATTATTTTTCTGTTGGATTTTGACGAAATTCTCCTGGTTCCCCCAATTAATAGCATCCGTCGCCAAATGCAAGATAATATATCTTTAGCATTTTTGGAGACTCGAACACGCGAGAGTCTGCAGAACTTCGATCTACGTCCAAACGCCTTGATACCTCGGCCACTGCTTTCTTATGAATATATAGTTAAATTTAAGTATATAAAACTATTTGCACTGTCTCACATGTGATTACTCTGGACTTGTATTACTAATAGAATGTAGAACTGTAACGTGAATTTACTTCAATTTTTCAAACATAATTCATAAAATAATCGTATATTATATTTTCTGTATGAGTTATCGTTCGTTAAGGTCAAAATACATGTGTTAGAGCTAAAAATAACTTTACGCGCTTGTATATAATCCGACGTGAATTTAAGGTTAAGATGCATCAATATCCCTCTCTGTTACAAATTGATGCTTTACTAACAACTAACTGCTTACAAAGAACAAATAAATCACTAAATAATTAACGAAAAACAAAATATATTCGTTGTCTATAAATCAAACGTAGTAGTAAGGGAAATAATCGTTTAATTTGCTCTGCAGAGAGAGGGGACAGAGTTATCTCGCTTCATTATATAAACAATTGCTGTAATCATAGGAATTGATTATTATTCAGATTTTAATAAACTGCCCATCAGATAAAGAAATTTATGACCATTTCATTAACAATAGTACCATTTAGCCCATCAGATAAAGAAATTTGTATCTATTTCATTAATCAGATCACCTATTTACCTATCAGATAAGGAAATTTCTAACTATTTCATGAATCAGAGTATATATTTACCCATCAGATTAAGGAAAATCAGTAAAAAAATATATATTATTTCAGAATCAGATTATTTTTTCCCCTGATTATATAAGGAAATATTTACTCGGACGTTCTACGAGCGTACATAGATTAATATTTAGTAATTCCCCTCTTAAATCCAAAATGTATCCTGTCTGGTCAGTAAGCTTGAAATTTATTCTTGACAATAATGGATTATGTGCACGTAGATAAACTGGATTAATTGGCTCAGATACAATTAACTACCCTGGGGGCACTTGAGGACTAAATGAATATAATATATACCCTTGTTGAGCTTGAGTGGACTTTTCAAGATCTACTTGATAGCTGCCATCAATTACGTCACATACTAGATTGACCGCGATCGTTGATGTAGGTATTAATTAACAATACCAGTTGTTGGTGTAGGTATTAATTAACAATACCAGGTGAGATATGGCGGCCTCCACCATGTGGATCATTATTATATTTAAGAATGGTTGGCGTAGGTATTAATTTTTTCCATGAATCACATATTCTTTTAAAATGTTAATCAATAAGATCATTAACTGATTTCTTTAGCTCTTCAGAGTTAAATCCCGGAATTACAAATGTTGGTAGCTGTTCTTCTGTAATTTTATAAAATTTAAGAAATACTGTTTTAAATAAACGTTTATAACTTACACGCTGAATAGGACCGTCTTCATTAACTATGTAAGTATTAAGAAATCTATCTGCCGGTGCGTTTAATGTTTTTTCTCTGTCAACGATATCCTTATTTACATATTCTAAGTCTGATGCAACTTGATTCAAATGTTGTATTGTTTCAATTATTTGATTTTTTAAGTCATCGTTGTAGGAAGTGCTGATGCTGGAAAATAAATTTCTTAGATCATTCAGCACACGATCATGTTCAGATTTAATTGGTCTTGATTTTGAGTTAATTTCTTCAACGTTAATTGTTGATATTCTTGTTGTACCTTTACCCTGAACGAAATCTATAAAATGATTATAATTTTTATAACTACGATAAGCATCTGGACTCTCTATAAATGGATAAGTTTTTCGATATTCTGGAAGTTTTATAAATTTTTCAACATTTATAACGAAATCAGATCGTTGTGGTTCTGGTGGTCCTTGATAAACTGATTCAACTTCAGGCCATCCTAATACTGATCTAATCGAACTTTGATAAATATCTACAGAATAATCAGGGAAATTTATTTCAATAGCTGCTGATAATGTTGGTTCGTAAACAGTAATTGCTATGTTTGATTCTTTTCCTATAATAGATTTAATTCTACGTTGAAACTCATCATTAACCTGTTCTATTAGATAACTGCCCGTTGGAATAGCAACTACTTGCCAATCAGGAGTTCCATCAGGCTTATTCTTATTAGCGAATACCAGCGAATTATTTGGCTGCAGTCCACCAAATGGTTTTGATATAATATTTGGCCAGCTATAATAAACTCGCAATTGTGCTAATGCTATTTCTTTTGCAGGAATTGCGGTTGGAAAGTTAACGCTAAACTCAGGATTGGTCGAACTTAATGAGATCATCGTAGTGCTGAAGTAGCTCTCTTGAGTCAGTCATTATTATTATTGGTATTATTTAATTCGCCTTGGTTATTGTGAGTGACTTTGTCAGCGATTCTGAATACTTCATCATAGGTCTTCATTATCGTTGCGAACTCCTCATCAGATATTTTACCATCACTGAGGTACAAGGAAATATACGAGGATAATTTAGAATAGGCTGTTGTTGCTGTATATAATTTTATTATATACTCGTGTAATTTAGTATTTGTACATATGGATATCTTCTTAGCTATAATACTAAGAATGCCTGCGACAGTCGTTGAAGTTGAAACGACAATTGTTACAACTGCAGGCGCTGTCATTGTTATTGTTGATAATAATAATCCGGCCCCAGCAACAATAGCGGAAACTGAGTAAACAATTATATCAATGACAACCATACGTCTGCGATATTTTTTTACTTTTACTGTATAATCGTCGATTATATTTTTTAATTCAGTCTGACATTTACACACTTGATTATATCTGTGACGTTGAACGTCGATGTAGGACTGAGGTCCTTGGTTTTGATCCATTATACAATGACGTTAAGTAATTAATTAAGGAGTTTCAGCTACGAATTCCAGATACCACCAGTAACGTCTCGGAGGCATTTCCGTTGATATCAGCGTAAATATTTCTTTGATGTTCTTGGTTAGCATCACCAGTAGAGGATTATGATATACATTCGGTGATGATGAAGTGGCAGCAGTAATTTCTAAACCACTCATGGGCAGCCTGTATAAACCAGTTACTTCTGCGGTATGTTCGAGAGTGTTATTTTGTGGTGTCCATGTTGATGATCCTGATGCTACTGTATATACGATATTTTTAATTTGTCCGTGTGGAATTTTAATCAGATTAGTTTTTTGAACAATATTAGGTATTCCACTGACAATATCATTGAGTTTCATGTTAACGTCGGCTAGTTTTATGTCAACGGTTGGTTGTTCCCCAAAAAAATCTTTAATGGTTTTGTTTATATTTCGACGAAAATTTAAGAACGTTTCTACATGTCTAGAAAAAGTATTATTTAGTGTAGTCATTTCGTCATTGATTGTTTTTAGCGAAGTTGTCATAGGAATTTCCTTATCATCGACGTATTTCTTCGTTGCAGCATCAAAATCAGATTCTGGTGTTCTAAGATTATTAATACCATTATTATTCATGTTGAGAAATGCACGCATTATACCGCCGTTGACTAATACGTACTTAGATTCTTGATCGTCGACATATTTCTTTGTTGCAGCGTCTGTATCTGCGGCTGGGTTTCCAAGGTCTATAATTTTTATTTCGGTTCATGATAATGTAATCCGTGAATGAATCACCAGCTTTCTTAATATAATCGTTGACTGACGTACCGGAATCTTGTATTTTACCCTGATCAGTAAAAGTAACGATATTATTAACAACTGCAGTGGGGACTCGTATGAGTACATCTGGCAGTTGTATATTACTCGTTTTTAATCGTCCTTCTTTATCCTGAAAAACAACGACTTCATTTTGATCCACACTGGTGATGTTCAATAAATCGTCAATCTCATTTTTGAGCTGATCGAGAGTTGCGTATTTAGATAAATCACCCTGCTGCTGAGCTTTACCACGAGAAGATCTTCCGTAAATATCTACCATTATATTTATTAATGTCTGTTTAAATGTGATAACGTAGTATATTCATGCACTACTTTGTGAGGTGGTTCTGTTGATTTTGATACAGCATCAAGTACATTAAGTACTTCTCGACCACATATTTGCGGATCAGTTAATGTTTGTGTTGGTAGCGTTGAATACCAGATTGGAATACTTTGATCGCCGCTAACATACTTTAAGAATTCCATCGGTGGTGCTAATCCATATGAATCAAAATAAATAATTTCACGTGGATCAATTACATATCCAACCCAGTGTGTGTCTGGACCAGAGTTTTTATCGAGATTAATAATACCAGTTTCAATATTGTTTGGTTGTTCTGGCAATTGATCACGCATAAAAACTCCTCTAAAAATTTTTATTTTTAATTTTTTAGCAGCATCGAGTAAATCAAAATTGGACATAGGCGATATCAGTAAACTGTCCCTGGTAATCTGTCCCCTGGTAATCTTAGGCCTTTTCCGTACCATGAATGTGGGGTCCCTGGCAATCTTAGACCGCGACCGTATGCTGGGCCTGATAATCTTAGACGGCCCGGCTGTGGCACGTTTGGTGCTCTTAGACGTCTTCCGTGTTGTTTTGCCCGTGATCTTTTTTTTGAGCTTTCTGCGTGCATGATTCCCTGACCCGTTGCTTTCTTTAATGCCATTCCAGCAGCGGTTCCAACAGCGCCTAATGCAGCTGCTTTTGCAACAGCTGGGGCTGCAGCGGCAATTAATGCAGGAATAACTGCAAGAAGTGGAAATATACCATCCGTCTTGACGATGTCTTTGATATCGTCCGCAGAAAGATTAAGTTTTATACCTTTATTTGATTTTTTGGCTTCATTGAAGTTTCTGAACTGACGCTCGGTCAACGATAATTTATTTGTTCCACCGCTCATCTGTTCTTTTTTTAACGATATTTTTATTCCACAGTTATTTTTTTATGCTGATTGTAGCCTTTTGATCTGACCAGGAGTCAGGGTAACACTAACGTGATTATATGACATTATAATATTCATAAACGATCTAATTACATGTTTTCTACTGGAGCATCAACAACTCTCATTCGTCCACCAACACCTTCGAGTATCATTGATTTATCGCTAAGGATAACAGCTATTGCTCTGTAATTAGGAATTTCTACAATATTTCTGTCAACACGAGCTCGAAAGTGTATATCAACTACTGACTGTCTGGTTAAATCTAAATGTTCGAGCGAAAAGCAATAAATCGGATACAACGTTGTAAAATCCAATTGTGATATTTGTAAACCAGTATCAACATTTTGATCACGTCCCATGAACGTCATCAGACGATGATATGCACGTGCTACATGATTTTGATCGAAATCAATAAAATATCCTCGGATGGTTCTTATTCTTAACGAAACCTCAGAAACACCAAGATTGTCAAATATCATTAAACTTTTTGTTTGATAAGCTACACGTGTATTATCCTGACGCGCAATGAATATATGTCGTGGTGCGGCTATTCCCTGTTGAGAGGCTATTTGCCATGTAAATAAACCATTAACTGCACTCTGAACAGCATCTGTGGTCATTGTTAACCATGATAACGTTGATTTACCACCTTGACTCATAAAAGATAGTAACCGATCTTCTTCAGATATTGTTGGAGTCATTACTGGCATCCACAATGAAAGTTTGGTTAATACTACTTTACCATGAAGTGCTCTAGTTGCAACATCATCAGCTCCTGCAACATGCCATATTGCATCATCGTCCGTGGCTTTTCGTACAAGTACAACTGTGTGCTTAGCTCCAAAAATAACTTTTCTAACATTTCTGCAGAATCCAAAAATATGCGAAAGTGGAATTGTGCATGAAAACATTCTATCTTTCAACATTGTTTTACGTGATGCAAATCCTAAGTTGAAATTTGCGTTCATTGATAATACTGCGGGGCCATCAGCAGCTCCTCCTGCAGCTCTTACGTTACGTATTGTTACATTTTTATGATCCGGGCGATCAGAAGTGTCCTTTGCAAACATCATTGATGGACCAGCTGATCTTGAATAATCGTCGCTGTATCGTGCTAGACCTAATATCGTTGTAGCAACGTCAACGTCTTTCAGAATTATTTCAATATTTTTTCCATCAATCATATATGCAGCGCTATCAAATAACGCCATAATACCATTATTAACAAAACCAAAAGCAAAATTATTATCGTATTCAGTATTATCTGCTTTATAAATTTTACCTTCTACTTCAATAAATGCTTCATCAGGTAAGAAATACCTACTTGTATCTTGAACTTGAAGTTCAATTCGCCCACGCTGATCTGGAATTCGAGCGTCATAAGAATAATATTGATAATCACGCACAGACTCATCCTTGAGTACTGGTGCGTCCATGTCAAATGCTGGATCAGATATGCGCTTGAACATCTTTATTATATTTGCTATCGTCTAACACGAAGACCACTTCCTGCCATTAGACTAGCGGTTATATTTATTTCCTTTTCTGACATTGGTACACTAGCCAACTCTGCTAGTTTTTGATTAGCAGCTTGATTTATTGTTTTACTGACATTTGCGGGCATTACTTCAGTGCTAGCCAGTTTCACCAGTGGCTGAGGTTTTCGTCGTATTAATCGTGCTAGTCTATCCTTGATCGCTGAAAACGCTTTACTAGCAACATTACCAACAGCACCAATACCTTTTTCACGAACAACATCAATAGCTTTCATTCCCAGTTGCTTTGCAATCGGTATTGCTTTTGGGGCTATTCTTCTAAATAGACCCTGAACAACATCACCTAGTCCATCTCCGTAGGTTGTTTTGTATACTTGTAATCGTGAATTTATTACCCTGACCATGGTTGGTCCACGTTGAGTACTATGTACGATCATTTTATTATAGTAATTGTATTTTATTATATACTCAGTCACTGTAGTAGTCATCGGCAATTTCGTTAATAAGAGACTGATAAACATCAACGTCCATGATACCGCCTGTAAATAACCGTCTGCAAATATCGGCTGCTTCATTAATTATTTCTGGAGAATTATTACCAGCTCGTTTTCCTCCGATGAGGATTTCTAGTCGTTCAACATCGGAGAGAATGCTGTTTGGACATGCAGTAAGATCGCCTCCATGAGTAATAAAGCCACTTCCAGTAGGAGGTTCAGATGGATAGTATGACTTATATCCTAATTCTTCCTTTAATTTTTAAATTTTTTCTTTACGTACTCTTGATTCTTCTTCTATTTCTTTTATCCTCTCCGTTATATTTCGTTCTTCTTTTGAATGTGGAATTACGGAGGATTTTATCTCATATAAATTTTTTAATTCGGCTTCTTTAACTAAACTTTGAAACGATGGGTCTCTAGATAAATCAAGTAATTCCTGTTCTTTTTGTCTTCGTAATTCTTTGGATAATGGTTGTTTTCCAAATAATTCTTCTTGTCTTTGTCGTAATTTAGTAATAGGTGTGACCGGGCTTTCTGACGATGTAGGAGTTTCTTCACGTGGTGGTGATGATTGTAATGGTGGTGGTAGTTCCAATGTTGTTTGAGGATGTTGTTTGAGAATCTGGCTGTTTTCTTTTTGTATATTTTCGTTTTGGTCTTGCTGCTTCTTCTTGTTTTGCTCTTTTTCTTTCTTGTCTTTCTTGTTTTCTCTGTTCTCCAAGTTGTTTTGCTGTTTCCTTTTCTGATTTGACTAAATAATTAACGTTATCAACATAATCTTGATATAATGAATCACTAACTTTAGTTTGTTCAACGTTCATACTTATGCGATATAATACTTTTTGCCACTGTTCACGGGTTTTAATATATTTAGCGTATTCAGGTTTCATTAATTTATCTCTTCGACCAAAACTTTCCACAGCAAATGTAGCTAATTGTTGTAGATCTTCAATTTTATTAATTGTTTTAATAGTAATTTCATCAAATTTATCTATCAGTTCAGCATTACTTATTGTAAGAATCTTTTGTTTTGAAGCTAGTGCTTCAGCGTCTTCAGGTATTTGTTGTACTGGTTGAGCAGCAGCTATATCAGCTGGAAGTCCACGTAAAATTCTTTTTGTCTGTTTTGTTCTTTCTGCTATTTTTCCAGTTGCTTCAGCAGTTTTTTCTAAAGCAGGAAGTAGACCTTTAGTAGTCTCTGTAATAGGTTTAAATAATTGTTTTGTATCCTCTTCAAATTCAACTTGAGATTCCTGACGCGATTGTAGTTGCTGCTTAACAGAATCACAGACAGGTAAATATTTTTTAATTGACTCTAGTCGCTCTCGAGCTAATCTAGCTGAGTGTGGTTCTCCAATATTCATTATTAATAATATTTATAATAGATGTTTAATTTATAGCAGCAGGCAGGGTGAACCAACCAAAATTGAGTGACCATCGAGTAAACTAAACACACTATAAAATAAAAACAAAAAGTCAACGATAGGATAACAAAAATGATCTAACTAAAACGATTTATTGTTCTCAACCGTATTTGGAAATAATATCGGTTAGAAGGTTCGGTTTAGCGTTATTGACCTTATTTTTCAGCCCCCGTAGGAACTGTTAATTTGCGAAAATAAGGTCAGTAAACCTAAGGTCTGTTCACCCTGCCTGCTGCTACGCTATATCTAGATCAACAAAACCGCCTCATAAGGTCGTGTATGACTACACCGCGTTGTCGCACTTAAACAAACGTCAATAAAATATAATGGTAGATATCTACGGAAGATCCCCCGACAAAATTCGTAGTGAGGTCGATTTATCTAAGTATGCGACTCTCGTTGATCTCAGAAATGAAATCGATAATTTACTAAATATCACGAACGTAGATCAAAACGAGATTGTCGTTTTTCAGGATAAACAAGGACGATTAAAAACAGCAATATACAACTATCGGATGTCTTCATTAGAATTCCCACTGCAGTTGCTAATAATGTCGTTGCTTTTTCTGATCAAGGAAAAATACATGATTCTGGTAGATCGATTAACGATTTCATTAAACGAACCGGCGATTCGTTCACAAGTACATTATCATGAATCAAAATAAAATCACCGACCTCGGAACCCCAACCGTGGATACGGACGCAGCAACAAAAAAATACGTCGACGATAGCGGTCATGCGGTGATCAATAACGAAATAGCTGTATTTAGGACGGATTTCAATAGCCACGTTGAGTTATTTTGAAATTTTCGTAGAAACGTAAATAAAACCATTAGCGATTTTTTTGGAACTCCACCCACCATTAATATTAAACTTAGTGACATTAACGCAAAACTCAACGATGTCGTCGAAAAAGCTAATTTAATAGAAATTCCACATAGTCAGATCGTTAATATTACATACGTAGTGGCATTAGGATCAACAACATGGACGCAGCAGAATAAAACACTCGAATACACCGCAGCGGTGACGGGGTTATATAGGTTATCAATATACAGCTCGGTAGCAATTAATGTGGGCGGCATTCCATTAATGCCAAACCGATATCTTAATCCATTGTTAGTGACGCTAACTAAGGACATCAAAGAAACATTCACGTTGATTTCGGTGGATAAACCTCCGATACCTTATCGGTGGTGCTTAGAATTTCTAGCTGAAGCTTAAATTAATTATAATGACGGATTTTCTCATCAACGTGTACAGCCACAGATACGCTCAAGTGTGCGAGTGCCAGGCTAAATATTAAAAAATCATCGACGATTACACGATAAAGGTAAAAAAATATCGTAGACGCATCGTTGTTATCGATATAATCGTTTACTCGGTTTCCGCTGTTGTCGCTGGAACTGGTCTACTATTATCGACGATAACGATGACAGCGCCTGCCGTTATGACGATCGTCGTTTCAACAGCAACGACATGCGCGGGTATTCTTAACATCATCGCTAAGAAAATATCTACGTGTACCGATGAAAAATTACGCGATTACGTAACAAAACTATCACTAGCGACAACGGCATATTCTAAACTATCATCGTATCTTTCCGAGTATCTCAGCGATGGCACAATATCCGATGATGAATTCGCGACGATCATGAGCGCGTACGACGAGGCGTTCATCGATAAAACGGCCGACCCATTAAATAATTAAATATTTAATAATGTCAGTGGAATTATTGCAGAAGATCGCCACTAATACGGCGCCGTCAAAAACATCAATGATATCGCTAAGTTCGACGAACCCCGAATTTAGCGTCAACTTCCCCACGGCAATTCCAGCGAATGAAATAGCGTTGGCTCAACTACGCGTTTATCATAGTTGGCCTAACATCAGATCAACGTCGTTTGGGGGAAACCCACCTAATAATTCGCTCGTATTCGCGAATAAAAACAAACCGGATTTAACCTCCGATTGGCAGGTTGTTGGAATCCCAACTGGCAGTTATCAGATCGAACAAATTAACGACGAGTTTCAACGCAGAATTAAATCCATCACGGGAAAGGAATCAAAAATAGCGATTACTGTTTACGAGCCGACATTATCATCGGCGATTGAAATAAACTCACCTGATTATGTCGTGGATATCTATCAATCCTCGGTGCGGTCAGTGTTAGGATGGCCCGATGTTTCTCCGATTTATCATGGGCCGCCAGAACCAACTAAAAACGAATTTCTCACAGCGAAAAAAAAAATACATCAAAAAACCGGACCTTTGTCTCGACACGCTCGATTGGTTAACCGATAGTACTGGTTTGAGGTGGTATCATATGGATACTGATAGAACACTGATTCTCATCTATGGTCATCGTTCTATAACCGACCTTAAACGTGATCCAGCAACAGGACGGCCTATACTCGTCGATGGTAAACACGTTGACGTTCCCTATGAAGCCCCGATCGATAGATGGGTTGCCATGATCGAATCTGAACATAATAATAAAATCGGTGATCTGAAAAATTCGTTTTTATCATTATCTTAGTATTACAACGAGGACGTGAAGGAAAATATTGTTTCAATAATACAGCACCTCAATAAACTCAGATGGGACATGTATATCATTAATAGATCCTTCATCATAAAAATATTTGATGACCACGAAAAATACCCAAGTGGGAACATCATAAAGGTATTTACTGATTACTACAAAATAACAGAGGAACAATTACGAACGTTTACGGTACCAAAATTAGATTCACGCGGATTAAAAAAACAACTCGATGATGTTATCGATGAATATTTTCCTAAAACACGCGCATCGTGGAGAAAAATGGCCCCACCAGCGGTTATTCTTAGATACAATAATGATCCATACGGCGGAGGTCGTCATATTTCACCCAGCATCGTTAATATAACATCGACGGTCGGAGTTAATCTAGTGTGCAATGTAATCGATGGTAGCTATCGCGTAGACACTAAAGAAAGTAGCGCCGCTCAACAGGGATACATATTATATACGTTTAGTCCTCAGGTACCTCCAGGATATTTAATCGTATCAGAACCGATCAACCCGGTTTATCTACGCGTGCATAATCCGCTATTGTCGAAGATTAATTTTAAACTCACCGATCAACAAGGACGTATTTTGGATTTACGCGGCGAAACGTTAAATATAAATATTTATGTACATGTGTAACGTAATTTTTATCACACGCGTCATTGAGAAACAAAAAAAAAAAAAAATAACACGCCTCGTTTTTTTTTTACTGGGTTAAATCACCAGTTGGAGTTCTCGCAGTGTTCTCGTAGTTGTCTCACGCGAAGATTGACGATCTTTTTCTGTTCGTATTCATCGGATATTTCTGATCTAATTTTATTAACGGCGTTTGAGAGTAGCACAAACAGCTTCACCTGATCATCCGTAACTAATGCCAGCGACTGCAACATAGCCATCTGGATGAATTTCATAAATCGGTAATCAGATGGTAGTGTGTACCGGTTCTCCAGTTTCCGTTGTTCCAACGACGTGAAATCGGACATAATTTTTTCCGGATCAAGATTCGGGGATATATTCACGCCGTTATTTTGTAATATTCTAATTGCAGAAATAATGAGATTAATATTTTCGGTGTTCATTATATTTATTTTGTTTGTTTAATACGAGAATTTACAATGAAATTGTCTGAATTTACTGAATTTGATGGGGTGTTTACACGATTAAAACGACGTTTTTTATTCAATTTTCTAGATCGTTTCAGGTCAAACCCCCAGCGGTTTTATGAAAATTAATCGAATTTATCGGATTTTATTAAATTTTTCCTTATTTATAACGAATTTATTTTGTTCTATATAAAATAAAATTATTTACGTTTATTGGTTTTATTGTGAAAATACTACATAAATACATGAAATTGTCTAAATTTACTGAATTTGATAGGGTGTTTGCACGATTAAATCGGCGTTTTTTATTCAATTTTCTAGATCGTTTCAGGTCAAACCCCCCGCGGTTTTATGAAAATTAATCGAATTTATCGGATTTTATTAAATTTATCCTTATTTATAACGAATTTATTTTTTCCTATATATAATAAAATTATTTATGTTTATTGATTTTATTGTGAAAATACTACACAAATACATGAAATTGTCTAAATTTAGTGAATTTGATAGGGTGTTTGCACGATTAAAACGACGTTTTTTTGTTCAAATTTCTAGATCGTTTCGGGTAAAACCCCCAGCGGCTTTATGAAGAAAATTCTGGTACAACATATCGAAATTCGATTTTTTGTCCAAATTTCTTAGAAAATGCGGATTTGTTTATTTCATCTGCCACGTATTATACTGAGGGCATGCAAACGCCAAAGTATTTGGCAGCCGCGTTCATAGAATCAAACACAATTTCTTCACCGGTTTTTACATTCACGGCCTTAACAGGTCTCTTTCCAAATAATTTACATTTTCCTGTATTTCCCGACATACAATTTTGACTCTGCGTAGCCGCCTGCAGATTGTCAAGTGAGTTATTTCTGGGATTTCCATCAATATGATCTATTACGAGCCCCTCTTTGATAATCCCGTTGAAACATTCGTAAATGAATCTATGTGAGTAATAACCTTTATTTCCCTTGGTATTAATTTTAAGATAACCAGTATTATTAACCCTACCTAGTGGTTTCTTAAATACACAGTGCCTAATTACACCATTGCGAGATGCTTCATAATTAACAATTGTTGCATGTGCTACAAATTCGTTTTGGTTCATTTATATATTATGTTATTAGTTTAAATCGAGAATCTGGCGAGATAATCTTCCGCTGATTTTATAATTTATTCACCACCTTTTTTATCGTAATATCGTTTTAATTCTCTGTATTTTTTACCGCCGTATCTCAAGCATAATTGGCTTTTTCCTTTGACACCAACACCGCATCGTATGCACGGCATTGGTCCAAAGCTGCCGTTGCGCACACACTGCATATGGTACGCGCAGAATTTATTTACGCACGCGCTACTACACGGAAGGGTGTGTCCGATCATTAACAAATGACATCGATTATTTGCTCGAAACATATACAAAGGATCGAAGGTTTAATTAGATATATATTTTTGCCTTAAATATATGCAAGAAATATCCATTGAAACCGCGGGTAGATTTGACCTTGACAGATTGAATAAATTCAGCTTTTCGATGCGGAATTTAGCCCTAAAGAACAAGGACATAACGAAGCGCATTAATGAGGCCAAAAAAGGAATTTCGTAAAGACGCTCACGTGTGGTCAACATTCAGAATAGGAGATATTAATAATATGATGAATGACAAACGAGGAAAAATGACCATCCATTATCTCGATAATAAATACATTATTCTAATAAAATTTATCGTAAAAACAGAAGATAACACCTGGATTATTCGTGATAAACGCGATTCTGTCTATAAGTCCGGGGATAACATTGTTCTCTGCAAGAAATCTAAGTCGGGTTTACTGACCGGGATTGATAAACCGTATTACATGCGAGCATATCCAGTAACTGCGGTTGTGTATGGAATTATCCGCTAAATGATAAACCCGACCCTGGAGATCTAAAACCGATGGAAACGTCGTCAAGAATAAATTGTGTTGCTGAGCGCGTTATGGAACACTTCGTAAATGCAATACGTGGAAATGGATTAACCGATTTAAGACGAGCAAAGATAAATACGTGGGCGGAAGCGGTTAAAGACACCGGAGCGTCTATTAGCGACGTTGCTGAGTTAGAGCGGCGACTAAAATTTCCAATATCGGTGAAAACGATAACGGGAGAAATTTTACACGAATCTAAGTATAAATCACGAGGAGCATCAATTGATATTATTGATCATAACGAACACGCGTGGACCATGGCAGTAACAACATTTCCCAGAGAAAGAACGGCTAGGTTCTATCACGGTAATATATTTGATGCCATCAAAAATATCGGTAAGAACGACCCCGTATCCGTTTGGTTATTTCAGAGTTCGGAGTGTAATCACTACGATCAATTTGTAAGGCCCAATGGTGATATTTATCGTACGGAATCTCTCCATGGGACAATGAAAGATCTCGCACAGCGCCTCGAATCTGATAAAGTCGATCAATTACTTAACAATTGTTTTACGGTTCCATCAATCGCCACTCACCACGCGATGAAGAAAAATTCATGGTCGCCAACACGATCGGAATTTCTTAATGATGTCCAATGTAGTTGTGTCGAATACGGGCATGGCGGGTTGTGGAACACCAAATACGATCCCAATGACGTTATTTCCTTTGACATGGTGGCGTGTTATCCCGGGAGTTTTCTCGGATATGGAGAATGTCGCGAGTATTTTGAGCGATTCGGACATCCCACACACGAGATGACCAGAGTGTCAATAAACGGACCACTTCCTGATGAGGATCTAACCGGATTCGCCCACATAGAATCGTTTGAATTTTGCGGTAATCTTCATTCGATCGTTTACGCGTGGTTTGGAAAACATTTTTCAGAACGATGTTGGGCTCCCATAGTGCTCTGAGATATATGCTTAACGCGGGAATTTTAATGTCGTTGCGAGTAAGCAAGGCGATTATATCATACCGTAAGCAGCGCAACGTCTGGTTGCCAGAGTCGGATATATTTAATGATGTTACGGAAGATCCCGATATTTTTTGTGAGTATCAAAAAACGCGCAACGAGAAATTCGCGAAGGATCTCGGTAGAAAAATAATCGGTAAATTCATTCAGGGTGGATCGAACGATCATAAACGAACGTGTACTAGATTAATCATGGACGATGCCGAACTTAATTTTATAATCGCCGATACGAATAATAGAAATATTTTTATATGCCGAAGTAACGCGTACCTGTCAGATGGGACGAAGTTAGGAACAATCGTTAGTTATTTTGATGGTGAGTCGCCGCAGTTTACTCATTTAAGATCGTCAATGTTAGGGTATGTTTCAATAAATTTATTATCGATGATAAATAAATTCTCATCGTACGCGGTTAGAGTCGCTACCGATTCATTTTATATAAACAAAGAACACGCGGATATATTGAAACTTAACTCGGACGCATCATGGGGTGAATGGCGAATAAAACACGAGAATATAATTAATTATTGTGAATCTGCCGATGTTGAAATTGTTGAACGATATTACAAAAACAGCGGATTATCGGCGATATCATTAGCGCCCACTGTCAGCGATCCAATAGCTAGACATAAAACCGTTTATCTCAACGGGTGTGGTGGTTCGGGTAAAACGACACTAGCGATTAATTTATTCAGTAATTTTCACGATGTGATCGTTTTGACACCGACGCATAAACTCGCTAGGGAAATAAAAGAACGTGGAGTAAAATCGTGCACGTATCACGGTCTTTTTAGATGGCGCGGAGATAAATGGGACCCATTGCGGATGGGCGAAAAACGTGTTCCTAAAATTATTATTTGGGATGAAATATGTACAGTGCCGTTGGCTGTATTAAAAATGTTTCTCGCGTGGCTGTCATTGAGAAATACCGCGATTATAATGTGCGGGGATCATAGTCAGCCCCCGCCTTATGTCGGTCAATCCCCACATGTATGGTTGAAGAACAACGTGGATTATTAAGAGGAAATACATGACGATTACAGGGCCATTGATGAATCGCTGAAGGAACTAAAAAAACTAATTCGATTGCAGTCGAATAAAATACAGTGCGAAATAATGCGTAAGGTAATTCCAGAAACCTCAACGGATGATTTTTTTGTTTCATGGAACCCCTCTGATCTGATAGTGGCGAGCAGAAAAATAGTTAGGGATACGCTTCAACAGAAATTATTTACGTTGCACAAGGAAAAATTTTTACATCTGGATGTACCGTTGTGTTATCGTCCAGATGATACCCGAAAACAGAATATCCACGTTGAGATTCCTGGCGCTACACCAAGAACACAAAAATTAGCGTTGAATGATATCATTTTAATTCCTGTCGATTACGTTGAAGGTGCGCTAAACGTGAATAAATCGCCATGGACGTTGGGCTATGCCATAACAATTCACTCATCGCAGGGATTAACCATTGACGATACGCACATCTGGATTACTGACGATCGCATCGAGTGGTCAAATTTAGTTTATCTTGCCGTGTCTAGGGTGAGAAGAATATCACAACTTAGGCGGGTTATTTTGAATTGCGCGATAACCGAGGAAATTACTAATAATGGTATCAATAAAAAACTAGCGAATTATAAACGATGTGACAAAAAAAATAATCGCGATTTTAATATCGACGTAGAATTTATTATAGAATTAAAATCACGACAGAATAATAGTTGCGTAAGTTGCAATTGTAACATGATATGGGATTACTCGACTAACAATCCTAGACAATTTACCGTTGATAGAATTAATAATGATCTTGGTCATATACGCGGAAATGTAATGTTGAACTGCCTTGAGTGTAATCGAGGTCGAGGTGTCGGGGATTTATAAGAGCGAACTCGGCGGTAATTGCGTATCTGCGGAAATTATTTGTTTTTGTTTACGTACAAAACCACGTTGAGGGGCGGTTGAATCTAATCTATAGATGGCGGGTCTGCCCGTTGATCTAATCACGTCGGAGATTTTATGTGTTGTTATGCTCCAGATAGGATCAGTCGCTCTTCTTCTGCCTCCTTCGAGTTCACCAGGTTCGTATAAATATCTCACCGTGACATTACCTAGTACTGGTTGATGTGAGTAATTATTATTGCTGCGTGTTATATTTTTTTTTTAACGATCGCATCGACGGGTTTCATAGAAATTGTACGAGTTACCTCGTTGTTTAACGCGGCTATCACACTCGGTAACCTAGCGACCCATTCACGAGACCGTTCCGTATCGGTGGACATTTCCACGGCATATTGATATCCGAATAACCGCTCGGCCAGAGTTCTGTTGAATCGTTCAACTATTGCCTGATCGCGATGAATTTTTTTGTGTCCTCTTCTAATATTAACGTTATTTTGTTTCATTAATGTTGATACCGCGCCAAGAAATTCCTTGCCGGGATCGACCTGTAACAGCTGTGGCCAATGAAGAGGTCCGCGTTGATAGATACGCTGAAACGTTGATGTGATTTCAACTGCCGTTTTAGTTGATAATAGTTCTGCTTCTTTGTACCTGCTCGCGACGTCAACGATCGTTAGCGCGTACTTGTATGTGTGTTGACGTCTACCGATTTTAATAACATCATGAGGTAAAAACAAAATATCGGCATGGTGAACTTCGTTAGGAACGCTTACATTAAAGTTTACGTAGTGAATTGTTTTAGGTGGACTTAAATATATTTGCCATATCGCTTGTTTCGCTAACCACGACGCAGCGACACTACGTGGAACTTTCGCCAATTCGGCGAGTTTGCCGATCGCAGCTTTGCCCTTCCAAAATCCTCTCGGGGAATAATAAACGGATTCCATTATAATAACTAATTGATTAATTGCCAGCCCCTAACAGAAATTTACCTTTCATGCCGGCCTTTATCAAGAAACTAGCGAATTTTTCTCTGAGCGATTTATCCTTTATATTATTTAACGCGTGAATTAAATTTACATCCGCGAGGTGGCGTTGTTGTAGGTCGTTGCGCTTATACGCGACATCGTGAACGTGACACGCAGCATCGATCTTATTTATCGGGTATTCTCCTGGTTTTGGCTGATCTCGTTCGTCGAGTCGAATATCGAGACGAGTTCCAGGACCGCAGTAATTGTATCCGGGTAAATGTTTTTCACCGTGATACTTTGCCCATGGAGCGCCTGGCAATCTACTTAACGAAGCAGCGATATCACCGCCGATTTTCGTCATAGGGACGAATTTATATTTCTTAGTGCCACATATCGCGCATATGCCAGTAAGTGCGCGCCGTTTATTCTTTGTTGTTATCGTCGATAATCTGGTGGTATCGGTACGTTTTTTACAACGAACACAATATAAATCCATAATAATATTATATGGATATCATCAATTTCGCGGCATCACGAAAACATGAGCCAGTTAAACATCACCCGGCGTTACCAAATTCAATCAGAATAATTATACTTGGCCCGTCTGGTTCGGGTAAAACGCAGTTGCTGCTTAATTTAGTAATGCGGTGGTTGAAATGGGACAGGTTGTATTTGGTAGCGCCATCCGTAGACGATCAACAGTGCTACGAGGTACTCAAGGATTTCAAGGATAACGCGAAATTTGTGAACGGTGATGATGTTGTAGATTTCATTACTGGTATTGATGAAGCGCCTGCTATTGATGACCTTGACGGGGATATCAATAATATCGTTGTATACGATGACGTGATGTTGGATAAACAGAATAATCCAGCTCGGATATTTTTGCGAGGTCGGCATAAAAACACCGATGTTATTTATTTAACGCAGAAATATACGCAGATTCCCAAGGTAATTAGAGATAATTGTAATATTCTGATCGTGTTTAATGGCGTAGACAATTACACGCTACAGAATATTTATTATACCTGGTGCTCTGGCGACATGGACATGATCAAATTTAAGACTTTTTTCGCTCGAGCACAAGCGATTCCGTTCGGATTCGTAACGATAAATTTACACGACCCTAGATCTAGGTACCGTGTAGGGTTAGATAAAATATTCGGTTGATGTTGAGCAGCGGGGGGGGGGGGGATGACCAAAAAATCAGTGACCAACCGGCGCGTTTTTTTTTCCTGATCGTAGGAAACCGCTGTTTATG